>JARBHB010000220.1:0-18546 GCA_029891345.1 Dryococelus australis
CAGCACCGGAGAAGATCGAGAAGAACACCTCAGGTCTCTTCGCATCACGTGAAATACTTTGTGGTGGGCCGATCCCGGTGGTACTGCAATACCGGGCCAACCCGCGCGGAGGTGGGGCAAGCCCCTAGCACTCCGCCCTGTTCCAAAAATCATTTAATATTCTGGTCCTGCGATGCAGGACGTATCAGATATTAAGCTGATAAGAACAGATACTACACTTTGATCTTAGCCGATAGGCCGAGAAGCGATACCGTCCCTGGCCCCTACATCACTATTTATGCACCACTTTATATAATACTGTACATGATTCTCACCATTCGCTTTCCTTCCACTTGCACCGCACGATGCGCTCCTGCCTTTCCGGAAACAATACCACACGCACGCTCCATCTGCAACTGCTCGCCACGGTCCACTACACATTTCTCCTGTTAACATAGTTACAAATTACATGTTTCTAAACAAATACATACCACGTAACATTTCCCCCATGCCGCATCACGTAGTTCCACGACTATACCTGCAGCAGCACCACCTCCTCGTGGGCACAACCACAACGCTCGCCGTACGGGGACAAACTGCTCTCCGACCCGCCTCCATGTTACACCGTAAAACTTAAATAAATTAAACAAACCGAACACCCTTAAGGTCCCTCTTCGCGAACCTCACTGGCGCAGGTTACGCTCGCTTTCTCTACCCTACACTCACTACCGTATACCTTCACCCGTGCGCGCTCCCCATCCTCTACACGTCCTTTCACTTCCGCTGCGCATGTGGAACTACCCTAAACCTTACGATCGAACTCCGTTTTGAGGCCTCCGTAGCCGCCTGACAGGCAGCAGCACACGTCGTTCACCCACTTGCCGCACGAAGCACCACCTCCTGGACGCCGGCTCACACGGCAGTTGTCGATCTTTACGCATGCAGGCACACCACACCCTGCCACCTACCAATCCTTACCGCTTAGGTAATCCAATCCACCCTCCATATGGTCACCGCACCGATTATATCCAGCAGATGCTCTCTGGGGACATCGGCACTACTCGCTTCATCGCATAACTGCAACACCCAAACCCCCCCCCCCCCCCCCAGGCAGAACCTTACCTCTTTTTTCGGGTTAGGGTGGGACATCAAATAAAATAACACACACACACCGCCGCCATTAGGTTTATTCTTCATTTACATACATTCACAAGTTCATGACAACAAGTTTCCCTGCCCTCAGCATTCAGAGACAACACATCATCACACATTCGAGTACATAATCACACATCTGCCCTATGCATGTACAGCACACGTTCTCTCTTATTCTCCTTAATGGTGGCGCAGCACCGGAGAAGATCGAGAAGAACACCTCAGGTCTCTTCGCATCACGTGAAATACTTTGTGGTGGGCCGATCCCGGTGGTACTGCAATACCGGGCCAACCCGCGGCGGAGGTGGGGCAAGCCCCTAGCACTCCGCCCTGTTCCAAAAATCAGTTTAATATTCTGGTCCTGCGATGCAGGACGTATCAGATATTAAGCTGATAAGAACAGATACTACACTTTGATCTTAGCCGATAGGCCGAGAAGCGATACCGTCCCTGGCCCCTACATCACTATTTATGCACCACTTTATATAATACTGTACATGATTCTCACCATTCGCTTTCCTTCCACTTGCACCGCACGATGCGCTCCTGCCTTTCCGGAAACAATACCACACGCACGCTCCATCTGCAACTGCTCGCCACGGTCCACTACACATTTCTCCTGTTAACATAGTTACAAATTACATGTTTCTAAACAAATACATACCACGTAACATTTCCCCCATGCCGCATCACGTATTTTCCACGCCCTATCCCTGCAGCAGCACCACCCTCGTGGGCAAAACCAAAAGCTGCCGTACGGGGACAAATTGCTCTCCAAACCCCGCCCCCAATTTTTACACCTTTAAAATTTAAAAAAAAATTAAAAAAACCGAACCCCCTTTAAAGGGTCCCCCCTTCGCAAACCCTCCGGGCGCAGGTTTACGCTCGTTTTTCTCTCCCTTTTACACCCCACTACCGAAAAACCTTCCCCCGTGCGCGTTTCCCCACCTCTACACGTCCTTTCACTTCCGCTGCGAATGTGGAAACTCCCCCTAAACCTTACATCGAACTCCGTTTTGGGGCCTCCGTACCCCCCGACGGGCCCAGCGCACACTGTTCACCCACTTGCCGCACAAAGGGCACCACCTCCTGGGGGCCGGGGGCTCAAAAACCGGCAGTTGCGTTTTTTACGCACCCGGCACACCACCCCCCTGCCACCTACCAATCCTTCCCGGGTTTTGGGGAAATCCAATCCCCCCCCATATGGTCACCGCCCCGATTATATCCAGCAGTTTGCTCTCGGGGGGACATCGGCACTACTCGCTTCATCGCAAACTGCAACCCCCAAAACCCCCCCCCCCCCCAAAGGCAAAACCCTTACCTCTTTTTTGGGTTTGGGGGTTTGGGCATCAAATAAAATAACAACACACCCCGGGCCGCCATTAGGTTTATTCTTCATTTAAAATACTTTCACAAGTTAAAGGACAACAATTTCCCCTTTGCCCCTAGCATTCAGAGACAACACATCTTTCACACATTCGAGTACATAATCACACATCTGCCCTTTATGCAGGGTACAGCAAAATTCCCCTCTTTTTCTCCTTAAGGGGGCGCAGAACCGGGGGGGAAGTTTCGAAAAGAAAAACCTCAGGTCTCTTCGCTTTCACGGGAAATACTTTGTGGTGGGCCGACCCGGGGGGACTGAAAACCCCGGGCCCAAACCCCGCGGCGGAGGGGGGGAAAGGGCCCTAGCACTCCGCCCTTTTCCCAAAAAAATCAGTTTAATATTTTGGTCCTGCGATGCGGGGACGTATCGATATTTAAGCTGTTTAAAAAAACAGATACTACACTTTGATTTTTAGCCGATAGGCCGAGAAGCGATCCCGGTCCCGGGCCCCTACATCACTATTTTTTGCACCACTTTATAAAATTTACTTTTAAAATGATTCTCACCTTTTCGTTTTCCTTTCCACTTGCACCGCACGATGCGCTCCTGCCTTTCCGGAAAAAAAATACCACACCCCACGCTCCATTTTGCACTGCTCCCCACGGTCCACACAAAAAAATTTTCCGGGTTAACATAGTTAAAAATTTAAATTTTTCCCTAAACAAAAAACAACCACAAACTTTTCCCCCCCCTTTGCCGCATCCCCTAGTTCCCGACTAAAAACCTGCAGCCCGAAACACCACCCCCTCGGGGGCCCAAAACCAAAAACGCCCGCCGTACGGGGACAAACTGCTCTCCCGCCCCCGCCCCCATGTTAAAACCTTTAAAAACTTAAAAAAATTTAAAAACAAACCGAACCCCCCTTAAAGGTCCTCTTGGGAAAAACCCTCACTGGCGCATTTTTCCCCTTTCGCTTTCTCTACCCTACCCCAAATACCGTATACCTTCACCCCCCGTGCGCCCCCCCAAACCCCCTTTTAAAACGTCCTTTCACTTCCGCTCGCATGGGGAAACTCCCCCAAAACCCTTACGATCGAACTCCTTTTTGGGGGGGCCCTCCGTACCCCCGGGCCCGGGGCAGCAGAAACCACGCCCTTTTCACCCCTTCCCGCACGACGCACCACCTCCTGGACCCCGGGTCACAGGGCCCAGTTGTCGACCCTTTACGCATGCAGGCACACCAAAACCCTGCCACCCTCCCAATCCTTACCGCTTGGTAACCCCAATAAAACCCCTCCATATGGTCCCCCGCACCGTTTTAATTTTTTCCCCCCACGGGATGCTCTCTGGGGGACATCGGCACTACTCGTTTCCCATCGCATAACTGCAACACCCAAACCCCCCCCCCCCCCCCGGGGCAAAACCCTTCCCCTCTTTTTTGGGTTAGGGGGGGAAACATAAAAAAAAAAACCCCCAAAAACACAAAACCGCCCCCCAAATTGGGTTTTTATTCTTCATTTACATACATTCACAATTTCATGACAACAATTTTCCGCCCTCAGCTTTCCCAGAGAAAAACCCCATCATCCCACTTTCGATTTACATAATCACACATCTGCCCTATGCATTTTACAGCAAAAACGTTCCCTTTTTCCCCTTTTAATGGTGGCGCAGCCCCGGAAAAAAGATCGAAAAGAAAACCTCAGGTTTTTTCGCTTCACGTAAAATATTTTGGGGTGGGCCGACCCCGGTGGTACTGCAATCCCGGGGCCCAAACCCCCCGGCGGAGGGGGGGCAAGCCCCTAAAACTCCGCCCTGTTCCAAAATCATTTAATTTTCGGCCCCTGCGATGCAGGACTATCAAAATTTTTAAGCTGTTAAAAAACAGATACTACCCCTTTGGATTTTTAGCCGAAGGCCGAGAAGCGAAAACCGTCCCTCCCCCCTCCCAATCACTATTTATGCACCACTTTATTTTTAATACTGTACTTGTTTCCACCTTTTCGCTTTTTTTTCCATTTGAAACCGCACGATTGCGTTTCCTCCCTTTCCCGGAAACAATACCACACGCACGCTCCTTTCTGCAACTGCTCGCCACGGTCCACTACAAAAATTTCCCCCTTTTAACATATTTTAAAAAATTAAAATTTTTTCCCTAAACAAAAAACATACCAGGGAACTTTTCCCCCCATGCCGCATCAGGGATTTCCCAGGGACTATACCTGCAGCGCACCCCTCCTCGGGGGCAAAACCCCAAAACGCTCCCTTTGGGGAAACAAACTGTTTCTCCGCCCCGGGCCCTCCATGTTCCCACCGTAAAACTTAAATAAATTAAACAAACCGAAACCCAAAGGCCCCTTTTCGCGAACCCTAAATGGCGCAGGTTCGCTCGCTTTCTCTACCCAAAATCACTACCTTTTAAATTTTAACCCGTGCGCGCTCCCCTTTCCTCTAAAAACGGCCTTTCCTTCCGCTCCCCATGTGGAACTACCCAAAAAATTTTAAACGATCAAAAACCCTTTTGGGGCCCTTTTTGGGGTACCCCGCCTGACAGGCAGCAGCACACGTCGTTCACCCACTTGCCGCCAAAGAAACCCCCTCCTGGACGCCGGTCAAAGGGCCAGTTGTCGACCCTTTACGCGGGCCGGGCCCCACCACACCCCCCCACCAAACCAACCCTTCCCCGTTTGGGGTTAACCCAAATCCCCCTCCATAGGGTTTCCCGCACCGATTTTACCCAAGATGCTCTCTGGGGACATGGGCACTACTCGTTTCATGGGCAAAACTCAACCCCCCAAAACCCCCCCCCCCCCCCCAAAGGCAGAAATCCAATTACCTCTTTTTTCGGGTTAGGGTGGGACTTTCAAAAAAAATTAACACACACACACCGCCCGCCATTAGGTTTATTCTTCATTTACTTTCATTCCCCAATTTCCCTGACAACAGGTTTTCCCTCCCCCTAAAGCATTCAGAGACAAACATCACCCACCCATTCGGTACATAAAAAAACACTGCCCTAGGGCATTACAGCACACGTTCTCTTTATTCCCCCTTTAAATTTGGTGGCGCAGCACCGGAGAAGATCGGGGGAAGAACACCTCGGGTTTCTCTTCCCCATCACGTGAAATACTTTTGGGGGGGGCCGATCCCGGGGGTTTACTGAAATTCCCGGGGCCCAAAACCCCCCGGCGGAGGGGGGGGCAACCCCCTAGCACCCGCCCTTTTCCCAAAAAATTTCAGTTTAATTTTCTGGTCCGGCGAGCGGGACGTATCAGATTTTAAAGCTGAT
Organism: Dryococelus australis; assembly: GCA_029891345.1. Taxonomy (NCBI): domain Eukaryota; kingdom Metazoa; phylum Arthropoda; class Insecta; order Phasmatodea; family Phasmatidae; genus Dryococelus; species Dryococelus australis. The sequence goes on from JARBHB010000220.1 coordinate 5,748, forward strand.
AAAAACAGATACTACACGGGATCTTGGGCCGATAGGCCGAGAAGCGATCCGTCCCTGGCCCCTAAAATCACCATTTTAGGCCCATTTTAAATAAAATACTTTTACATGTTTCTCACCTTTTCGTTTTTCCTTCCCTTGCACCGCACGATGCCCCGGGCCCCTTTTTCCGGGAAACAATACCACCCCGCACGCCCATCTGAACTGCCCCCGCCACGGCCCCACTACACATTTCTCCTTTTTAAACATAGTTAAAATTACATGTTTCAAAAACAAATACATCCCACGTAAAAATTTCCCCCATGCCGCATCACGTAGTTCCAGGGATATACCCGCACCCCCAAACCCTTCCTGTGGGCAAAACCCAAAACCCCGCTGCCGTACGGGGCCCCAACTGCTCTCCGCCCCGCCTCCATGTTACCCCCGTAAAACTTAAAAAATTAAAAAAACCGAACCCCCTTTAAAGGGTCCCTCTTCGCAAAACCTCACTGGCGAGGTTACGCTCGCTTTCTCTACCCTACACTCATACCGTACCCCCTTTCCCCCCGTGCGCGCCCCCCCTTTCCTCTCACGTCCTTTCACTTCCGCTGCGAAAGGGGAAACTAACCCAAAACCTTCCCGGTCAAAACTCCGTTTTGAGGCCTCCGTAGCCGCCTGCCAGGCAGCAGACACGTCGTTCACCCCCCCTTGCCGCCCCGAAGAAACCACCTCCTGGACGCCGGCCCCATGGGCAGTTTTCGATCTTTAGCATGCAGGCACCCCAAAAACCCTGCCCCCTTTCCCCAATCCTTACCGCTTGGGTAATCCAATCCACCCTCCATATGGTCCCGCACCGTTTATATCCACCCGTGCCCCTCTGGGGACTCGGCACTACTCGCTTAAATTCGCATAACTGCAACACCCAAACCCCCCCCCCCCCCCGGGCAAACCTTTACCTTTTTTTTGGGGTTTTGGGGTGGGACTTTCAAATAAAAAAAACCACACACCCACCCCCGCCATTGGGTTTTAAATTCTTCTTTTACTTTACATTCAAAGTTCATGACAAAAATTTTCCCTGCCCCCCAGCTTTCCCAAGGGGAAAAAACAAATCATCAAAACCTTTCCCGAGTACTTTAATCACACTTCTCCCCCTATGCATTTACAGAAAAAGGGTTCCCCTCTTATTCCCCTTTAAAATGGTGGCGCAGCCCCGGGAAAGAAGTCGAGAAAAAACCCCTAAAGGTTTTCTTCGCTTCACGGAAATATTTTTGGGGTTGGGCCGACCCCGGTGGTACTGAAAATCCCCGGGCCCAACCCGCGGCGGAGGGGGGGCAAGCCCCTAGCACTCCGCCCTTTTTCCCAAAAAATCTTTTTTAATTTTCGGTCCTGCGATGCGGGGGACGAAACAGATATTAAGCTGATAAAAACGGGATACTACATTTTTGTTTTTGGGCCGTTGGGCCGAAAAAGCGTTTTACCGCCCCTTGGCCCCTACATAAATTTTTTATGCACCCCCCTTTATATAATATTTGTACATGATTCTCACCATTCGCTTTCCTTCCCTTGCACCCCCACGATGCGCTCCTCCTTTTCCCGGGAAAAAACAATACCACACGCCCCCGCTCCTTTCTGAATGCCGCCAGGGGTCCACTAAACTTTTTTCCTGTTAACATGTTACAAATTACATTTTTTCAAAAACAAATACATACCACGTAACATTTCCCCCATGCCGCATCACGTATTCCACGACTATCCCGGGGCCGCGCCCCCCACCCCCTCGTGGGCACCCCCACAACGCTCGCCGTACGGGGAAAAATTTTGCCCCTCCGACCCCCCTCCATGTTACAACCGTAAAATTTAAAAAAATTAAACAAACCAAAACCCCCTTTAAAGGGGCCCTCTTGGGCGAACCTCACGGGCGCAGGTTACGCTCGCTTTCTTTTTACCCTACACTAAACTACCTTTATCCCCTTCCCCCCGTGCGCGTTTCCCCATCCTTTTTAAAACGTCCTTTCACTTCCCCCTGCGCTGTGGAACACCCTAAACCCTTAAACGATCAAAACTCCGTTTTGGGGGCCCCGAAAGCCCCCTGACGGCAGCAGCACACGTTCTTTTCCCCCCACTTGCCCCCGAAGAAACACCCCCTTTTGGAGCCGGCTCAAACGGCATTTTGTCGATTTTTAAACGCATGCAGGCACCCCAACACCCTGCCCCCTTTTCCAATCCTTACCGCTTAGGTAATCCAATCCCCCCTCCATAGGGTCCCCCCGCACCGATTATATCCAGCAGATGCTCTCTGGGGCCTCGGAATACCCCGCTTCATCGCATAACTGCAACCCCCAAACCCCCCCCCCCCCCAAAGGCAAAAACCTTTAAACCTTTTTTTGGGGGTTTGGGGTGGGAAAATCAAAATAAAAAAAACCCCAAAACACACCGCCGCCATTGGGTTTATTCTTCATTTAAAATACATTCACAAGTTAAATGACAACAATTTTCCCCCTGCCCCCAGCATTCAGAACAAACCATATCACACTTTCGAGTACATAATCACCCCATTGCCCTATGCAGGTACACCCACACGTTCCCCTCTTTTTTCCCCCTTAAGGGTGGCGCGGCCCCGGAGAAGACGAGAAGCCCACCTCAGGTCTCTTGGGCTCACGTGAAATACTTTGTGGTGGGCCGACCCCGGGGGTTTAACCCCAAATACCGGGCCAAACCCGCCGGGGGAGGTGGGGAAAGGGCCCCTTTTAAAACTCCGCCCTTTTCCCCAAAAATCATTTTTAATTTTTCTGGCCCTGCGATGCGGGAAACGTATCAGATTTTTTTTTTTTTTTTTTTTTTTTTTTTTTTTTTTTTTTTTTTTTTTTTTTTTTTTTTTTTTTTTTTTTTTTTTTTTTTTTTTTTTTTTAGTGTACGTGTTGTGTGAGCCCGGGGGTTTTTTTTTGTGTGGGGAAAACCCCCCTCCGCCCGGGAGGTCCCTAGGGGCTTGAATGAGGATGAGGTGGCAGAAGTGAAGGGGGGGGGCTGCTGGGGGGGAAAAAATCTTACCAAGTTTTTGGGGGGAGGGGTGCTTCCCTTGGAGACTGGGCCCCGCATGAGGGGGAACTAATTTTTCATTTTGTTTGGGGGGCGGAAATTTATGTCAGTAAAAATTGTGGGAGAAATGGTGATGGGACGTCAAGTGGGGCGAAGAAAGTGACGGGGGTGAGGGGGGGAAAGCGCTAAGTCACCCTTTGGGGCCGGGCCCTTTCGTCAGGTGCCCGGGCGGGGGGTTTCCATGGCCCCCCGGCGTCCTCTTCGTCCTCGGCGGCGTGAACCAAGTCCCTGCGTTGAAAGGAGCGGAGGGGCGGGGATACGGGGTAGGGGGGGTTTTAGGGGGGTTTCGAAATTTGCCCGGTTGGGGGGTTGGTGAGGTGGGGGGGTTGCAGGAACCCCGGGAAAAGGGGTCGGTGAGGGAGGCGAGAATGGGGGGGAAAATGGGGACGGGGGGCGGGGCGGGAAAACCCGGGTTCACGGGTGACGGGAAAAGGGGGAGGGGGGTGGATGAGGGGGAAGGGGGAACGGAAAAAAAGGGTGGGGGGGCGGGCGGAGCGGGGTGGGTGGTGACGTGGGCCCCAGGTGGGGCAGGCGTAGGTGAAAAGGGGGATGACGAATGTGGGGAAAGAGGGTTTCCGTTGGATGGGGGAAGGGGGTTTCCCCCTGGGGGAAGGGGGGGGGAGAAGGGGGGGCGAGGTGGATAAATGGGGGTTTGCGGGTTTTGGAGGTAAAGGGGAGTCGAGGGGGGAAAATGAATTTTAAAAGGGGATTTCAAAAAGGACGCCGAGGTACCCGGCCGGGGGTTTTTCCAGGGGATGCCCGGAGGGGAGAGGCGGGGGGGGGTGATCCTGGGCCCGGGGTGGGGGGGGGAAAAAAAGAGAACGGCTTCGGATTTGGAGGGGTTGAGTCCGTGCCGTGGGCGGAAAAGCTGGGCCCGGGATGGAGGTGAGGCCGGGGGCTGAGGCGGTCGCCGGCATGTGCTCGTGGGGGAGGAGGAGAGGGGGCAGGTGTCGTAAAAGCGTATTGGAGGGTTGTGGGTACCGGGGGGGATTTTTGAGGTCGGCTATGGGGAGTGAGAAGAGGGGGGGGGTTTGAGTATGGACCCCTTGGGGGGGACCCCGGGGGGAAAATGCGCCGGGGGGCGGAAAGGGCGCCCTCCACCCGAAACCCGGGTAGGAGCGATCTCCCGGGAACGACCCAGAGCAGGGGGGGGTGAGGTGAGGCGGGATGGCCATGGAGGAGAGGGGGGGAAATGACCCGGTTGGGTGAGGGAGGAATGGGAACGCTTTCCCCCGAGGTCGAGGAGCCCTTTTCCCGTGTTTTTGGCCCCCGGGAAAAAACCAGTCCCCCGCGACCCCGTCCCCCCCGGGGCAAATTGGGGGGGAGGTGGAGTGGGGGGGGGGGGGGCGGAACCCCAAACTGGGGGTTTGGGAGGTGTCGGGGGGGCGGGGGAGGGCGAGGGGGAAAGGCGGTTTTTAGATAAATTTTTTTGGGCCCACCTTGGAGGGGAGGGAAAGAGGAGAGAAAGGGGCCGGGGTAGGCGGGGATTTGGGGGGGGGTTTCCCGGGGTTTTGGAATGGGGAAAAACGATCGCGGTTTTTCCAGGGGGGGGGGGGAAAATGGCACGGGGGGAGGAGGCATTGCCCTAGGCGGGGTGGGGAAGAGGGTTTTAGCGGTGCGCGGGGGGGCGGGGAGGGGGGGGGCCGGGATGGAGTCGGGGGGGGGGGGGCGGGGGAAAAAGGCAAAAAAGGGCGGAAAGAATTGGGAAAAATTTTCCCCGCGGGGAGTTGGCGGACGGAAAGGGGGGTCGGGTTTGGCAGGAGGGAAGGGTGACGGGGTTTCGGGGGAGGGTGTAGGGGGGGTTCCCCCCCGTCCTCGGAAGAGTCGGAGGAAAAGCGCGGGAAGGGGGAACGGGGGCAAAGGGTTTGGTTGTGGGAAAACGCCGGGAGATGGCCTGGTTTTCCCCCGCGGCCGTCTCGGCTAGGGTGGGGGGGAAGTGGCGAGAGGGGGGAAGGTTGGGGGGGCCCGGATTTCAGGCGGCGGAGGTGGGTCCGAGGGAACCGTTCTGAGTCCCGTGGCGATTGCAGGCGCAAAGTCTCCTGATGGGCTTTAAAATTTTCCGGGAACCAGCCGGCGGCACCACCCCCGCGGGGAGGAAACGAGCCCTTTTCCTCGGGGGTGGGAAGGGCCTGCCAGCGGCCCGCAAAAGGGGTTTTCCCCGGGGGCCGGGGGACGGGTGCGTTGGAATGCGCTCCGGGAGGGGTGGTGGGGGGGAGGAAGGGGGAGGAGGGGGATTGGGGGGTTTGGGGCGGCGGGATGGCTTGGGAAAGGGCGGAGGTTTTTGCGATCGTGTGGGCCCGGGGGTGGAAAAGGGGGCCCGGCGGGGTCGAGGGAATGTGAAGGGGGGTTTGGGTTTAGGCGTCCCCGGGCCCGGGGAGCGGGAAGTTGAACCCGGGGGGAAAAGGGGCCCGGGGGGGGCGTAGGGGGGTAATGGATGGGGCCCGAAAACGGGGAAGGGTTTCAGACGAGCCGGCGGCTATGGTACGGACTCGGAAACGTTTGGGAAAGGTGGGAGGAAAAAGGGTTTTAAAAATCGAGGGGGGAAAGGTTTGGGCGGTTACGATGGGGGGGGTTTATAGGTGGGGGGGGGGGGGGGGGGGCGGTGAGGGGTTTAAATTTGGGGCGGCCCGGGGTAGCTGACGTAACGAGGGGGCCCCGGCGGTTTTTGTGGGAAAGGGGACCCCCCGGGCGGGTGGGGGGAAACGTTTTAAAACGCCGGCAAGAACGACGTGTACAAACGCTCCTGGCCCCCCGGGCTTTTGAAAGGGGTCGGTTTTGGGGGGAAAGGGAAAAATTTGGGGGAAAGGTTTTTAGGGTTAAAAGAGGGTGATCGGGGGAAAGGGGGGGGCCGGCAGGGCGCAAGGCGACCGCCTCAGCCCCCCCGGGGGGGTGGGAACCCAAAGGCGGGGGGATGTGCAATGGCGGATTTTAAAGGGGGAGGGCCACCCCAACCCCCCCGGGGCCCGGGTTTTTGGGGGATCACGGCGGGGGGGCGGCGACCCCGGGGAAAGTGAAGGGGGAAAGGGGGGGGGTGAGCCAGGTTTTTTGTTAGGGGAAAAAGACGGGCGGGGCGGTTTTTACGGAGGAAAAATGGATGAAAGGGCGGAAAGTTTGGGGGAAAGGGCGGTACAAGTGTTCCAGGTAGGAATTTTTTGGGGGGGGGGGGGTCCCCTCGAAAAACTGGAGGAACACGTTTTGGGGGGATGTCCAGTTTTTTTTGTCGGGGAGCGGGCACGGGAAAGGGCGGGGGATGGTGGAACGTAATGAGTGGGAGGAATTTGGGGGTTAAAAGCGATAATATCGCGAAGGGAAATCGGTAAGGGGAGGGTACGGGCGCGTCTGGAAAGCAAGCGGGCAGGCGCGCGGGGGTTTTACCGGGGAGCCCGGGCCCGGGGAGGCGAAAGGGGGCAGGGAACGGGCCCTGGCTGCGGTCCCCGGGCCCAGCGAGGGTCCCCAGGGAGCGGGGAACGGGGTTTAGCGGTGGGCCCGGGGGGCGGGGGCGGGGGGCTGGGCGCGCCCTTTGGGCGGGGGGCTAGCCAGGGGTTGACCCCTTGGGGGGGGGCGGGAAAATTCACGCAAGGACGTGAGGTTTTGGAGGCGGGGGAAGGGGCGGGGTGGCGGCGGGCGGGGTGGCGGCGGGGGGTGGGCGGGGGGGGGTTGGGGTAGGGCCCTAAACGGACGTGGTTTGGGGGAGGCGGGATCGGGGGGTTATGAGGGGCCCTCGCACAGGGAGCACTTGGGGGGGGCGGGCCTTGCAGGGGGCAGTCGCGGGACCAATGGTTTTCCCCGGGGCAGCGGAAGGGAGGCGAGACGGGGGGGCGCAGCGCAGCGAGGAATGGCCCAAGGCCCTTTGGGAAAAGGTTGGGACTGCGGGGGGGCGACGGGGCCGCGGTAAAGGCTCGACGGAAAAAGAAACCCCGCAGCCGATTTAGCGAAGCGGGTAGAAAAAGGGAGGCCTCTCCTACCCCCGGGTGGTTGTTTTAAAGAGGGGAAAGATGCCCGGGGGCGGGGGGTTTTTCTGGGTAGGGGGAGGCGGGTGACGGAGGAACAGGCAGCTTGAAAGGGGAGACAACTCGCCTGTAAACCCCCCTCGTGTGATGTGGTGAGTGGGAGACGTTTAAAGAAAGAAAAAAAAGCGGGCCTGTCGTTCCTCAGGACGACGCGGGAAATGTAGGGTGAGAAAACCCCAAAGGATGAAAGGTGGTTGAAAAGGAAAATTTGTGGGCGCGCGCTTTTTTTAGTAAAAAAACGACGTTTCGATCACGTACGGAGGTTTATCGATAGGTGCCCCCTGAGGAGGGGACTGGAGGGGCTTTGGGATTGAGAAAAAAGGGGTTTTTTTCTCAATGGCCACGAGGGGCAGGCCCATTTGGGGCATGCGATTTATGATGTTTTTACTGTAGGGGGGGGGATGGGGGCCGGGGTGGCGTTGGGTGTAGCGGGGGCGGCGGGGGGGGTTGCCGGGGGGGCGCCCCGGGGCCCCCAGCGTGGCGGCTTGCCCGGGGGCGGCGGGGGGTTTATGAAACAGGTGGGGTTTTAGGGGGTTGTTGGGGGGGTCGTCCGTGTCCCCGGCCCACAGAGTCCCCGAGATGAATATTTGTTAATGGGGGGGGTGGGTTTGGAGGGGGCGAAAGACCCCGGGGGGCCCCTTCGACGTCCTCTCCGGGGTGACGAACCCCCTCCTGGTCCATCGGGGGTCCGGGGGGTTGATGGATGAGCGGGGGTGGGGGATGAGGGCCCTAGGGGCGAGATGCCGGGAGGATATGGTGAAAGGGTAGGGTAGAGGGACGGGGGGGCGGAAATCGAGGGGGGGGCATGTGTGGTAAGGACGTTTGAAAAAAAGGGGGAGGTGGAAGGAAAAGGGTTTGGCCCCTCCGGCCGGTTTTCCGGGCCGGTGCGTTTTGGGGGCGCATGGGAGCTCGGGGAAAATCCGCAATGCGTCACGGGCGGCGGCGCCGTGCCCAAAGGGCCCCGCGGGTAGCCCCGAAACCCGGGGGCTGCGTGGGGAAATGTGCAGGCGGGGGTCGGTGACGGTTTTTGAGGGGGGGTTGGAGCAGATGAGGGTGAGCGGGGGGAGGGAGGCCAGCGTGGTTTGGGGACGTGGCTTGGGCCCTGGCGGCGGTAGGGAACGATGACGTGCCACGCGAAAATGGGCCCCAGGCACGTTGAAAGACTGGAGGGGAGGGGGGAATGGTGCGGGGGAGAAGGTGGAGAAGGGGGGAGGGGTAGGGGGTGTTTTTTCGGGCTTACCAGGGCAGGGCGGCGCCGGGGAAGGGGGCCTCCATTGTTCCCGACGATGACGCAAACTTGCGCATCGCCCGGGGGTAGCGCGAGGCTGTCCCCCGTTTAAAGGTTTTTACAAAATAGGAGGGGGGGGGGGGTGCCTGTCCCCCGGGGGACTTTACCCTGGTTTCCCCCCTGGGTCGGGGTCAAAGGGTTTCCCGGGGGCCCCAAAGTCGGAAGCTGTGGCGCGCCGCAGCGCCCCCCGGCGGGGGGGAAAAGGTGGGCCCCCCCACCCCATCCGTGGAAGGCGGCTATAACTCCCCTGGAACAAAAGCGGAAAAGCGGCCCCCTGAAAAAAAAAGAAAACCGAAAGCATAAAAAAGCGGGCAAGGAAAAAAACCCCTAAAGAGCTCAGCACGTGCTCTTTCCTCTACAAGTCCCTTTCACTTCCGCGGGGCAAGGGAACTACCTAAACCTTCGATCGGGAAATCCGTTTTGAAGGCCTCCGTAGCCGCCTGACAGGCAGCAGCACAAGTCGTTCACCCACTTGCCGCACGAAGCACCACCTCCTGGACGCCCCGGGTCACACGGCCCGTTTGTCGATCTTTACGCATTTCAGGCCCCCACCAACCAAACCCCGACCTCCAATCCTTAAACCCCTTTGGTAATCCAAACCACCCTCCATATGGTCACCGCACCCATTTTAAACCAAGATGCTCTTTTGGGGACTCGGCACTACTCCCCTTCATCGCATAACTGCAACACCCAAACCCCCCCCCCCCCCCCCCGGGAGAAAAACCCTTTCCTTTTTTTTTCGGGGTTTTGGGTGGGGCTTTAAAAAAAATAACACACCACACCGCCGCCATTAGGTTTAAATTTTCATTTCCAAAACAATCACAAGTTTATGACCCAAAAAGTTTTTCCCCCCCCTCAGCATTTCAGAGACAACACATCATCAAAACATTCGGGGTACATAATCACAATCTGCCCCATGCATGGACCACACTTCTCTCTTATTTTTTTAATGGTGGCGGGAGGGAACCCGGGGAAGTCGAGAAAAAACCCCAGGGCTCTTCCCCCTTTACGTGAAATTTTCTTTGGGTGGGCCGATCCCGGGGGTACTGGGAATACCGGGCCCAAACCCCCGGCGGGGGGTGGGGCAACCCCCTAGCACTTTCCCCCCTTTTTCCAAAAATCAGTTTAAATTTTTTGGTCCCGCGGGGTGGCAGGACGTATCAGATATTAAGCTGAAAAAAACAGATTTTCTACAATTTGGAAACTTAGCCTTTGGGCCAGGAAAACCCAAACCCTCCCTGGCCCCTTCAAACCCCTATTTATGCCCACTTTATATAATACGGGACCCTGGGTTTTCCCATTGCTTTCCTTCCCTTGCAAACCCCACGATGCGCTCCTGCCTTTCCGGAAACAATACCCACGCCCCCCTCCATCTGCAACTGGGTCGCCACGGTCCCTACACTTTCCCTTTTTAACATAGTTACAAATTTTCATGTTTCTAAAAAAATTTTCATTCCACGTAAAAATTTTTCCCCCCGCCCCTTTACCCTATTTTCCACATATCCCCGCAGCAGACCAAACCCCCCTGTGGCACAACCACAACGCTCGCCGTAAAGGGGGCAAACCCGCCCCCCGCCCCCCCTCCATGTTTCACCGTAAAACTTTAAAAAAATTAAACAAACCGAAAACCCTTAAAAGGGCCCTCTTCGCGAAACCCCATGGGGGCAGGTTAAAGCTCGCTTTCCCCCTACCCTTCACTCACTACCGTATACCTTCACCCCGGGGGCGCGCTCCCCATCCTTTAAACCCCCCCCCCCTTCCTTTCCTTCCCCCTGGGGCATGTGGAAATACCCTAAAAACCTTCGATCGGAAAATCCGTTTTTTAGGCCTCCGTAGCCGCCTGGAAAAGGCAGCAGCCCCACGTCGTTTTACCCCCTTGCCGCACGAAAACACCCCCCTCCCCCGGGCGGCCCCTCACAAGGCAGTTGTCGATCTTTTCGCTGGGAGGCCACCCCCAAAACCCCTGCCACCTACCAAACCCTTTCCGCTTTTGGGGAAATCCAATCCACCCCCCCATATGGTCACCCCACGTTTTTTATCCAGCAGATGCCCCCTGGGGACAAAACGGGACTACTCGGCCCTTTATCGCATAACGGGAACACCCAAACCCCCCCCCCCCCCCCCCCGGCAGAACCTTACCCCTTTTTTCCCGGGGAAGGGGGGGAAAATCAAATAAAATAACACACACACACCCCCCGCCCTTAGGTTTTTTCTTCCCTTTCATTTCATTCAAATTCATACAACAAGTTTTCCCCGCCCCCAGCATTCAGAGACAACACATCCCTCAAAAATTCGAGTACATAATCACACATCGCCCATTTCATGAAAAGCACAACGTTTCTCTTTTTCTCCCAAAGGTGGGGGCAGCACCGGGGGGAAGATCGAGAAGAACCCTCAGGTCTCTTCGCATTTTACGGAAATACTTGGGGGTGGGCCGATCCCGGGGGTACTGCAATTTCCGGGCCAACCCGCGGCGGAAAGGGGGGGGCAAGCCCCCCAGCACTCCGCCCTGTTCCAAAAATCAGTTTAATATTTGGTCCCGCGATGCAGGACGATCAGATATTAAGCTGATAAAAAGATACACACTTTGATCTTAGCCCATAGGCCGAGAAGCGAAAAACCGTCCCTTTGGCCCCCACATCACTATTTTGCACCACTTTATATTTAATTTCTGGGGACATATTTTTCACCATTCGGGTTTCCTTCCCCTTTTCACCCCCCGATGCCTCCGCCTTTCCCCGGAACAATACCACACGCACGGGTCCATCTGCAACTGTCGGGCCCCGGTCCACTAAAAATTTCTCCTGTTTAAAATAGTTACAAAATTTCATGTTTTTTAAACAAATACATACCACGTAACATTTCCCCCCCTGCCGCATTTACTTTTTTTCCACACTATTTCCTGCAGCAGCCCCACCTCCTCGTGGGCACAACCACAACGCTCGCCCTACGGGGGGCAAAAAAGCTCTCCGACCCGCCTCCATGTTACACCGTAAAACTTAAATAAAAAAACTAACCGAAAACCCCCTTTAAAGGGCCCTCTTCGCGAACCTCACTGGCCAGGGTTTCGCTCGCTTTTTTTTTCTACCCTACAACCCCTTCCGTATTTCTTCACCCGTTTCGCGTCCCCCCTCCTCTACACGTCCTTTCACTTTTCCCCTGCGCATGTGGAACTAAACCCAAACCTTACGATTTGAACTCCGTTTTGAGGCCCCCGGGAGGCCCCCGACAGGAGCAGCACCCTTTTTTTTCACCCCTTGCCCCCACCAAAAAAAACCCCCTTTTCCCGGGCCCCCCCGGTCCCGGCCCCGTTGGGCGATCTTTTTCGCAAAGCAGGCACCCACACCCCCCCCCCCCCTACCAAACCTTTTTCCCTTTTTGGTAAAATTCCCAAAAACCACCCTCCCCAAAAGGGAAACCCCCCCGTTTTTTTCCCGGGAGATGCTCTCTGGGGGGCTTTTGGCCCAAATCGCTTCCCCGCATAACCGAAAAAAACCCAAACCCCCCCCCCCCCCCAGGCAGAACCCCTTTCCTCTTTTTTCGGGTTAGGGTGGGACATCAAATAAAAAAAAAACACAAAACCGCCGCCCCCAGGTTTTTTTTTTTATTTTCATTTTTTTCAAAAAATTCATGACAACAAGTTTCCCCGCCCCAGCATTCCCCGGGCAACAAAAACATCCACAAAGCTCGCCGTAGGGGACAAATGCTCTCCGCCCGCCCCCCCCATGTTACACCGTTTTTTTAAAAATTAAAAAAATTAAACAAACCCGGGAAAACCCTTAAGGTCCCCCTTCGCGAACCCCTGGCGCAGGTTTTTCGCTCGTTTCTCTACCCTACACTCATAGTATACCTTCACCCGTGCGCGCTCCCCATCCTCTACAGGGGCCTTTCATTCCGCTGCGCTGTGGAACTACCCTAAACCTTAGATCGAACTCCGTTTTGAGGCTCCGTAGCCCCTTTTACAGGCAGCAGCACACGTCGTTCACCCCCCTTGCCGCACGAAAAAGCACCACCTCCTGGACGCCCGGTCACACGGCCCCGTTGCATCTTTTCGCATGCAGGCACACACACCCTGCCACCTAACCCAAACCTTACCCGCTTAGGTAATCCAATCCACCCTCCATATGGTCACCGAAACCGATTTTTATCCAGCAAAATGCTCTCTGGGGACATCGGCACTACTCGCTTCATCGCATAACTGCAACACCCAAACCCCCCCCCCCCCCCAGGCAGAACCTTACCTCTTTTTTCGGGTTAGGGTGGGACATCAAATAAATAACACACACACACCGCCGCCATTAGGTTTATTCTTCATTTACATACATTCACAAGTTCATGACAACAAGTTTCCCTGCCCTCAGCTTCAGAGACAACACATATCACACATTCGAGTACATAATCACACATCTGCCCCATGCATGTACAGCAC
>JARBHB010000221.1:0-18497 GCA_029891345.1 Dryococelus australis
AATTAAAATTTCTAACTTTTTTTAACTTAACTAACTTAACTTAATTAAATTAATTTAAAACTTAATTAAAAAATTAACTTAAATTAAAAAAACTAAAATTAAAAAGAACTTAAATTAACTAAAAAAAATTTTTTTTTTAAAAAATTTAAATTAAATTAACTTAATTAATTAATTTCTTAACAACTTAAATTAAATTTTTCTTAACTTTAAGTTAACTTAAAAATTAACTTAACTAATTAATTTTTAACAAAAACTTAATTAACTTTTAAAAAATTAAAAATTAACTTAACTTAACTTAACTTAACTTAACTTAACTAAAAAACCAAAAAAAAAATTAACAACAAAAATTTTTTAACAAACTTAACTTAACTAATTTTAAATTAATTTAAAAACTTAACTTAACTTAATTTTTCTTAACTAAATTAAAATAACTTAAAAACTTAACTTAACTTAACGAAAATTAAAATTTACTTAACTAACTAACGAATAAATGAAAAAAAATTTTTTTTAAAATTACTTAACTTAACAAAAACAAAATAACCAACTTAACTAACTTAAAAACTAAAATAACTTAAAACAACAACTTAACTTAAAACGAAAGGGGAAATTAACAAAAAACTTAATTAACTTTTTTACTTACTTAACTTAATTTTAAAATAAATTTTAATAATTTTAAGTTAAAAATTAACTTTAAATTAAAATTAATTAAATAATTAAAATTAATTTAAATTAAAATTAAATTAATTAACTTAAATAACTAACTTTAAATTAAAATTTTAATTAACTTTAAATTTAAATAACTTAACTTAACTTAACAATTTTTTTTAACTTAACAATTTTTTCCAACTTAAAACTTTAACTTAACTTTAAATTTAAATAAAACTTTAAACTTAACTAATTTTTTAATTAATTTTTCAAACTAACTAACTTTAAAAAATTTTAACAACTTTTTAAATTAACGTAAAAATTTAAATATTAACTAAAATTAACTTAAAAATTTAATTAAAATACTAAAAAATTTTTAAATAACTTAAACTTTAAATTTAAAGAAATTAAATTTTAAATTAAAACAAAATTTAAAACCCTTTTTGTAACAAAACAATTTAAATTAAATTTTTTTTAATTAACCAAAAAACTTAAACTTAATTTAAATTTTAAAAAAAATAATTAAATTAATTAAAAATTTAAATAACTAACTAACAACTTTAACGAACTAAAAAATACTTAACTTTAACTTAATTACAACTAACTAAAACTTAACTTAAAATTAAAACCTTTTTAAAAAATTTAAAACTTAAAAACTTAAATTAACTTAACGACTTAAATTAAAATTTTTAAAAAAATTTTTTTTAAAACTTAAAAATTAAAAATTAATATAACTAACTAAATTTTAAATTAACTAACTTTAAATTAACTTAATAATTAACTTAACTAATTAAAAAATTAAACCCCGAAAACTTAAAATTTTTCAACTTCAAACTTTAAAACAATTTTAAAAATTAAAATTCCCCCTTTTAAAACTTAAAAAAATTTTAACGAACTTAACAAAACCCTTATTACTAAAAAATTTTAATAATTTAACTAACTAAAACTTAACTTAATTTAACTAAACTTAAATTAATTTAAATGAATTTTAAAACCCTAACTAACTGAATAACTTAATTAATTAATAAATTAATAACTAATTAATTACTAAAACCCTTTTTTAAATTAATTAATTAAATTAAATTAAATAAAAACTAACAAAGGGGTTTTGAATTACTTAGAAAAAATTTTTTTCGTAACCGGAAACTAACAACTTAACCTAATTAAAAAATTTAAATAACTTTTTTAAAATTACGAACTTAACTTAAATTTAAATTAATTAACTAAAACCCAATTAATTTAAATAACAATAAATTAATGAACTTAAAACTTAACTTAATAAAAAAAATTTAAATTAAATTTAAATTAATAACTTAAATAATTAATTAACTTAAAACTAAACTTAAAACTAACCCAAGAACTTTTTAAAAAATTTAAAAATTAAATTCTTAACTTAAAAACTTAACTTATTAACTTTAAATTAACAACTAACTAACCCCGGGGAAATTAAAGTTCCCCCCCCCCCCCCCCCCCCCCCCCCCCCCCCCCCCCCCCCCCCCCCCCCCCCCCCCCCCCCCCCCCCCCCCCCCCCCCCCCCCCCCCCCCCCCCCCCCCCCCCCCCCCCCCCCCCCCCCCCCCCCCCCCCCCCCCCCCCCCCCCCCCCCCCCCCCCCCCCCCCCCCCCCCCCCCCCCCCCCCCCCCCCCCCCCCCCCCCCCCCCCCCCCCCCCCCCCCCCCCCCCCCCCCCCCCCCCCCCCCCCCCCCCCCCCCCCCCCCCCCCCCCCCCCCCCCCCCCCCCCCCCCCCCCCCCCCCCCCCCCCCCCCCCCCCCCCCCCCCCCCCCCCCCCCCCCCCCCCCCCCCCCCCCCCCCCCCCCCCCCCCCCCCCCCCCCCCCCCCCCCCCCCCCCCCCCCCCCCCCCCCCCCCCCCCCCCCCCCCCCCCCCCCCCCCCCCCCCCCCCCCCCCCCCCCCCCCCCCCCCCCCCCCCCCCCCCCCCCCCCCCCCCCCCCCCCCCCCCCCCCCCCCCCCCCCCCCCCCCCCCCCCCCCCCCCCCCCCCCCCCCCCCCCCCCCCCCCCCCCCCCCCCCCCCCCCCCCCCCCCCCCCCCCCCCCCCCCCCCCCCCTTTTTTTTTTTTTTTTTTTTTTTTTTTTTTTTTTTTTTTTTTTTTTTTTTTTTTTTTTTTTTTTTTTTTTTTTTTTTTTTTTTTTTTTTTTTTTTTTTTTTTTTTTTTTTTTTTTTTTTTTTTTTTTTTTTTTTTTTTTTTTTTTTTTTTTTTTTTTTTTTTTTTTTTTTTTTTTTTTTTTTTTTTTTTTTTTTTTTTTTTTTTTTTTTTTTTTTTTTTTTTTTTTTTTTTTTTTTTTTTTTTTTTTTTTTTTTTTTTTTTTTTTTTTTTTTTTTTTTTTTTTTTTTTTTTTTTTTTTTTTTTTTTTTTTTTTTTTTTTTTTTTTTTTTTTTTTTTTTTTTTTTTTTTTTTTTTTTTTTTTTTTTTTTTTTTTTTTTTTTTTTTTTTTTTTTTTTTTTTTTTTTTTTTTTTTTTTTTTTTTTTTTTTTTTTTTTTTTTTTTTTTTTTTTTTTTTTTTTTTTTTTTTTTTTTTTTTTTTTTTTTTTTTTTTTTTTTTTTTTTTTTTTTTTTTTTTTTTTTTTTTTTTTTTTTTTTTTTTTTTTTTTTTTTTTTTTTTTTTTTTTTTTTTTTTTTTTTTTTTTTTTTTTTTTTTTTTTTTTTTTTTTTTTTTTTTTTTTTTTTTTTTTTTTTTTTTTTTTTTTTTTTTTTTTTTTTTTTTTTTTTTTTTTTTTTTTTTTGTAAATTAACTAATATACTTCAAATAACGAACGTACTTACTAACAACTTAACTAACTAACTAACTTACAACTAACTTAAAATAACTTATCTTACGACTTAACTTACTTACTTAACTTAACTAACTTAACTTAACTTAAAACTTAACTAAACTAACTAACTAACTACTTAAATAACAACGGAACTAAACTTACTTAACTTAATAACTAACAACTTAACGAACTAACGAACAACTAACAACTTAACTTAACGTAACTTAACAACTTAACTTAATTTAAATTTAAATTTAAATTACTTAACAACTTAACTTAAAACTTTAAATAACTTAATAAATTAATTTAACTACTTACTTAACCTTCCCCTTTAATTTAAATAAATTAACTTAACTTAAATTTAAATTCCCTTTAATTAACTTAACTAATAAAATACTTTAAATTAATTAAATTTACTTAACTTAACTTAATTAACTTACTTAACTTAACTTAAATTAACTTAAATAAACTTACTTAACTTAATCAAATTAAATTAACTTAACATAACTTAATTAACTTAATAACTTACTTAACTTAACTTAACTTTAAATTAACATAACTTAACTTAATTAACATAACTAATTAATTTAACTAATTAACTTAACTTAAACTTAACTTAACTTAATTAACATAATTAATTAACTTAACTTTTAAATTAACTTATTAACTTAACTAACTTACTTAACTTAACTTAAATAAAATTAAATTACTTAATTAACTTACTTAACTTAACTTACTTAACAACCTAAATTAACTACTTAATTAACTTAACTTAACTTAACTTAATAAATTAATTAACTTACTTAAATTTAAATTTAAATTAACTTAACTTAACTTAACTTAACTTAAATTAAATAAAATTAACTTAACTTACCCTTTAAATTAACTTAACTTAACTAATAACTTAATTTAAATTTAAATTCACTAACTTAACTTAACTTAACTTACCTTTAAATTAACTTAACTTATTAATTAACTTAACTTAACTTACTTAACTTAACTTAATTAACTTAACTTAATAACTTAACTTAACTTAACTTAAACTTAACTAACTTAACTTAAACTTAACTTAACTTAACTTAAACCTTTTAACTTAAAATTAACTTAACTTAATTAACTTAACTTAATTACTTAACTAACTTAAATAAACTTTAAATTATTTACTTAATTAACTTAACTTAACTTTTAAATTAAATTAACTTTAAATTAACTTAATTAATTTTAAATTAACTAAACTTAACTTAAATTAACTTAACTAAAATTAACTACAATTTAAATTCTATTAATTAACTTAACTTACTCTTAATTAACCCTTTAAATTCCTTAACTTAACTTAACTTAAATTAACTTAACTTAACTTAACTTAACTTAACTTAAAATAAACTTAACTTAACTTACCCTTTAAAATTTAATTAATTAATTAATTAACTTAACTTAATTTAAATAACTTAACTTTTAAATTACTTAAAATTAAAATAACTTAACTTATTAACTTACTTAAATACTTAACTAAACTTAACTTAATTACTTACTTAACTTTTAATTATACTTATAACTTACTAACTTAACTAACTTAAATTAACTTAACAAAACAAAACTTAAATTAACATAACTTAAATTATCTAACTTAACTTAACTTACTTAAATAACTTAACTTAATAACTAACTTTAAATTTTAAATAAAAAAACTTAACTAACAACTTAACTTAATTTAAATAACCTAACTTAATAACTTAACTTAACTTACTTAATTAACTTAACTTACTTAACATAACTTAACTAAACTTAACCAAAAATAACTTAATTTTAAATTAACTAAACTTAACTAAACTTAACTTAAATTAACTTAAATAATTAATTAAACTTTTAACTTAACAACTAAATTAATCTTAACTTAACTTAACTTAATTAATAAACTTAAAATAACTTTCTAAATTAACTTTAAATTAACTTAACTTAATTAAATAAATTAACTTAATCTTACATTAACTTAATAACTTACTTAACTTAAATAAATTAACTTAACTTAACTACTTAACTTAACTTACTTAAACTTAACTTAACTTAATAACTTAAATAAACTTTAAATAAAATAACTTAACTAATTTACTTTAAATCACTCTTAACAAACTTAACTTTATTAACTTAATTAATAAAATAAAATTAAATTAATTAACAATACTTAACTTAAATTAACTTAAATTCTAAACTACTACTAACTGAACTGTAAAAATTAACGTAACTTACTAACTTTAAATTAACTAAACTAACTAACTAACTAACGAATAATTTAAATTAACTTAACGTAACTTAACTTAACTTTAAAATTTACTTAACTTAACTAAAATTAACTAAATTACCTTTTAAATTAACTTAAACTTTTTTTTTTTTTTTTTTTTTTTTTTTTTTTTTTTTTTTTTTTTTTTTTTTTTTTTTTTTTTTTTTTTTTTTTTTTTTTTTTTTTTTTTTTTTTTTTTTTTTTTTTTTTTTTTTTTTTTTTTTTTTTTTTTTTTTTTTTTTTTTTTTTTTTTTTTTTTTTTTTTTTTTTTTTTTTTTTTTTTTTTTTTTTTTTTTTTTTTTTTTTTTTTTTTTTTTTTTTTTTTTTTTTTTTTTTTTTTTTTTTTTTTTTTTTTTTTTTTTTTTTTTTTTTTTTTTTTTTTTTTTTTTTTTTTTTTTTTTTTTTTTTTTTTTTTTTTTTTTTTTTTTTTTTTTTTTTTTTTTTTTTTTTTTTTTTTTTTTTTTTTTTTTTTTTTTTTTTTTTTTTTTTTTTTTTTTTTTTTTTTTTTTTTTTTTTTTTTTTTTTTTTTTTTTTTTTTTTTTTTTTTTTTTTTTTTTTTTTTTTTTTTTTTTTTTTTTTTTTTTTTTTTTTTTTTTTTTTTTTTTTTTTTTTTTTTTTTTTTTTTTTTTTTTTTTTTTTTTTTTTTTTTTTTTTTTTTTTTTTTTTTTTTTTTTTTTTTTTTTTTTTTTTAAAAAAAAAAAAAAAAAAAAAAAAAAAAAAAAAAAAAAAAAAAAAAAAAAAAAAAAAAAAAAAAAAAAAAAAAAAAAAAAAAAAAAAAAAAAAAAAAAAAAAAAAAAAAAAAAAAAAAAAAAAAAAAAAAAAAAAAAAAAAAAAAAAAAAAAAAAAAAAAAAAAAAAAAAAAAAAAAAAAAAAAAAAAAAAAAAAAAAAAAAAAAAAAAAAAAAAAAAAAAAAAAAAAAAAAAAAAAAAAAAAAAAAAAAAAAAAAAAAAAAAAAAAAAAAAAAAAAAAAAAAAAAAAAAAAAAAAAAAAAAAAAAAAAAAAAAAAAAAAAAAAAAAAAAAAAAAAAAAAAAAAAAAAAAAAAAAAAAAAAAAAAAAAAAAAAAAAAAAAAAAAAAAAAAAAAAAAAAAAAAAAAAAAAAAAAAAAAAAAAAAAAAAAAAAAAAAAAAAAAAAAAAAAAAAAAAAAAAAAAAAAAAAAAAAAAAAAAAAAAAAAAAAAAAAAAAAAAAAAAAAAAAAAAAAAAAAAAAAAAAAAAAAAAAAAAAAAAAAAAAAAAAAAAAAAAAAAAAAAAAAAAAAAAAAAAAAAAAAAAAAAAAAAAAAAAAAAAAAAAAAAAAAAAAAAAAAAAAAAAAAAAAAAAAAAAAAAAAAAAAAAAAAAAAAAAAAAAAAAAAAAAAAAAAAAAAAAAAAAAAAAAAAAAAAAAAAAAAAAAAAAAAAAAAAAAAAAAAAAAAAAAAAAAAAAAAAAAAAAAAAAAAAAAAAAAAAAAAAAAAAAAAAAAAAAAAAAAAAAAAAAAAAAAAAAAAAAAAAAAAAAAAAAAAAAAAAAAAAAAAAAAAAAAAAAAAAAAAAAAAAAAAAAAAAAAAAAAAAAAAAAAAAAAAAAAAAAAAAAAAAAAAAAAAAAAAAAAAAAAAAAAAAAAAAAAAAAAAAAAAAAAAAAAAAAAAAAAAAAAAAAAAAAAAAAAAAAAAAAAAAAAAAAAAAAAAAAAAAAAAAAAAAAAAAAAAAAAAAAATTAAAATAACTTAACTTGAACTGAACTTAACGGGAACGTAAACTTAACGTAACTTAACTAACTTAACGAACTTTAACTAACTTAACTTAACTTAAAATTTAACTTAACTAAACTTAACGGTAACTTAACGTAACTGAACGTAACTTAACTACTAACTTAACCTGAACGTAACTTAACTTAACTATAACTGAACTTAACTTAACTTAAACTTAACTTAACTTAAATGTAACTTAACTTTAACTTACTTAACTTAAACTTAAAATAACTAACTTAACTTAACTTAACTTAAGGAACTTAAAATGAACTAAAATAACTTAACTTAACTTAACTTAACTTAACTTAACACTTAAACTTAAAATTTAAACTTACTTAACTTAACGTTAAACCCTTTAAATTAACTTAACTTAACTTAAAATAACTTAACTTACTTAACTTAACTTTAACTAACTTAACTTAACTTAACTGAACTTAACTTAACTTAACAATTAACTTAAGACTTAACTTAACTTTTAACTAAAACTTAACTTAACTAACGAACTGTAACTTAACTTAACTTAACAACTTAACTTAACTTAACGAACGTTAACTTAACGTAAATTAAACTTAACTTTAAAATAACTTAACTTAACTAACGTAACTTAACTGTAAAATTAACTTTAACTAACTTTAAATTAACTTAACTAACTTAAGAACTGAAACAACTTAAAAGACTTAACAACTAACTTAACTTAACTTAACGTTTAAATTAACTTAACGAACTTAACTGGTACGTAACTTAACTGAACTTAACTTTAACGGTAACCTTAACTTAAAACTTAACTTAACTTAACTTTAACTTAAATTAACTTAACTAAAATAACTTAACTAATTAACTTAACTAAACTTAACTTAAAAAACCAACTTAACTTAACTTAAAATTAACGAAATTAACGAACTTAAATTAACTTTAAATTTAAATAAGTTAACTTAACTTAACTTAACTTAAAATAACTAACTTTTGTAAACTGAACGGAACGTTTTAAATTAACTGAACTTAACTTAACTTAACGTAACTTAAATTAACTTAACCTTTAACGTAACTTAACTTAACTTTTAACTTTAACTAACTGTAACTTTAAAGAACTTTTTAAAGAACTTAAACTAACAACTTTAAACTAACGAACTTAACTTTAAAATTAACTTAACTAACTTAACTTTCTAACGGAACTTAACAAAACGTAAAAAATTTTAAAAGTAAGCGTTTAAATTAAATTAACTTAACTAAAATTTAAATTAACTAACTGAACTTGAAATTAAGTAACTTAACTTGAACCCTTTTTAAATTAACTTAACTGGGAAAAACTTTAACTTAACTAAAACTAACTTTTAAAACTTAAGCTTAACTTTAAATTTAACTAAATTAACCTAACTTAACTTAACAAAAAATTACTTAACTTAACCTTAACAAAAAACAAACTTAAAATTTAAAAACTTAACTAAAAAAACCCAACTTAACGTAAATTAAAATAACTTTAAAATTAACTAACTAAAAGGAACAAAAAATAACTTAATGAAACTAACTTAATTAACGTTTAAAGGAACAACTTTTAACTTAACCTTATCTTGGAACCTTTTTAAATAAAACTTAACTTCAAAATTAACCCAAATTTAAATGGACTTAACTTTTAACTAAAATAACGAAATAACAACTTGAACCCCAAAACTTGATTAAATTACGTAACTGAATTCCTTTAAAATTAACAACTAACTTAAATTAACTAACTTTTTTAACGAAACTTAACTTAAAATTTAAATAAAATTAACTTAACAACTTAAACGTAACAACTTAAAGAACGAACAACTTAACTTAACGAACTTTAAAATTAACGACTTAACTTAACTGAACTTAACTAACTAAATAACTTAACTTAACTTAACTAACGAACCCCCTACTTAAAACTGACCCTTTTAAATTAACTTTAACTAAAAGAACAAAAAACCCAACTAACTTGAACTTAACGTAACTTAAACTTAACTTAATGGGAAATTTAAATTAACTTAAAAGTAACTAAACTTAACTTAAAAACCGTTTTAAAGTTAACAAATTCGGATTCTTAAAAACTTAACTTAAATTTAAATTAACTTTAACCCCTTTAAAGGTTAAATTTAAATTTAAAGGCAACTGAACTTAACTTAAAAGAATTAAGGAACTAACCCTTAACTTAAAACTTAAATAAAAACTTAAATTAAATGAACTTAACGTAAAGTAACTTAAAAAAACTTAAAGTTAACTTAACTTTAAATAACGAAAATTTAAACAAAAAAAACTTTTAAATTAACTTAACAAAAATTTAAATTTAAAAACAACGTAACTTATTAAAAAAACTTGTTTAACTTAATAAAAAACTTAACTTAACTTAAAATTAACGGAAAATAACTTAACTTAACTAACTTTTTAAAATAAAAAATTAACTAACTTAACTTTTTAACGAACTAACTAACTTAACTTAAAGTTTTTAAAGAACTAACTTAAACTTTACTTAACTTAACTTAAATTAAAAAGTAACAACTTTAACTTAAATTAATAAACTTCTAACTTTAAATTAACTTAACAACTTTTAAATTAACTTAAATTTAATTAACTTAACTGAACTTAACTAAAGAACAACTAACTTAACTTAAAAACTGCTTAACTAACTTAATTTAAAAATAAAACTTTAAATTAATTGCTTAATTTTCTTAACTTAAAGTAAAACGTTTAAAAGAACTTAACTGAACTGTTTCTTAACTTAAAAACTTTAAAAATTAAACTTTGAAATTTAAATAACGGGAAAATTAAAAAAACTTTAACTTTAAATTAAACTTAACTTAAATTAAAATTTAAAATTTTCAAAAACCCTTAAAAATTAAAACTTAAAACTTAAAAATTTAAATTAACTTAACTTAACTTAAATTTTAAATTTTAAAAAATTTAAAAAAAAATTTTAAAAAAACTTAAAATTTAAATTAACTTTAAAAAAAACAAAATTTAAAAACTTAACTTAAATTAACTTTAAATTCCTTAACTTAACTTAAAAAATTTTAAATTTAAATTAACTTTAAATTAAAATTAAAACTTAACTTAAAAATTTTAAAAAATTTAAAAATTTAAATAACTAAATTTTTTTTTTCAATTAACTTAAAATTTAAATTAAATTAAAAAAAAAAAATTAAAATTTTTTAAATTTTAAATTTAAATTAACTTAACTTAAAAATTTAACCCTTTAAATTAAATTAATTAAATTTAAAAAAAAAACAATTAACTTTTAAAATTAAATTAAATTAAACTTAACTTAACTTTTAAAAAAACTTTAAAATTTAAAATAACTTTAACCAATTTTAAAATTTTTAAAAAAAAACTTTTAAATAAAAAAAAATTAACTTTAAATCTTAAACCCTTCAATTAACTTAAATTAACAATAACTTAACCTTTTAAATAACTAACTTAATTTAACTAAAACTAAACTTAAATTAAAACTTAAAAATTAACTTAAACTTAACCTAAAATTAACTAACTAACTTAACTTAACTTAAAAAAATAATTTAAATTTCTTAATTCATTTTAACTAACTTAAAAATAAAACTTAACAAAAACAATAACTATTTAACTAACCAAAAAATTAAAATAATTTTAAAATTAACTTTCTTAAACTAAATTAAACTTAACTTAAATTAACCTTTAAAAACTAAATTAACTTCCCAAAACTAACTTTTAAATTTAAATTTTAATAAAATTTAAATTTAAATTAAAATAAAATTAATAATTTAAATTAATACTTAACTTAAATAAAATTTAAATTTTCTTTAAAAACCTTTAAATTTAATTTAAAACTTAACTTAAAATAACTTAACTTTAAATTTTAAAATTTTCTTTAAAATTAACTTTAAAAAAAATTAAAATTAACTTAAAATAACTTAACTAAAATTAAAAATAAACTAAAACTAATAAAATTTAAATTTACTTAAAATAAATCTCTTTAAAAAATTTAAATTTAAAATTTAAAAACCCCAAAAATTAAATAAATTAACTTTAAAAACCTTTAAAAATAACCCTTTAAATAAAATTTAAATTTAAAAAAAATTAAAATTAAATTAACTTAACTTAACTTAAATTAACTTAACTTAAAAAAATTAAAACCTAAGTTAAAACTTAACTAAACTTAACTTAAATTAAAATTAAAGTAACGTTTAAATTAACTCCAACAAAATTAACTTAACTTAACTTAACTTAAAACTTAAAACTTAACTTTTCTTAACCTTAACTAACTTAAATTAACTTAAAATTAACTTAAATTAACTTTAAATTAACTTAACTTTAAATTAACTTCAACTTTAACTTAAACTTAAGACTTTAACTTACTTAACTTAACTTAACTTAACGGAAAACTAACGACGTGTAAACTGTAACTGAACTGGAACGTAACGTGATCGGAACTTAAATAAAACTTTAACTTAACTTAACTTAAACTTAACTGAAACTGAACTTATACGTAACTTAACTGATCTGTAAACGTTAAACGTAACCGCTGATCTCGAACGGTAAACGGATGCATTGGCACCTACCCTTTCGATAAGCCGTTTAACTGAACGTTGAAACTTAACTTAACTTAAACTTTATAACTTAACGGAACTGTCTGGGAAATAAAGTTATCGGAACGTAACGGTACTAACGTGACTTAACTGTAAACTTAACTTAACTGACGAAGCTGAACTTAACTTAACTTAACGGAACTTAACTAACTGTAACCTTGAACTGAAGCTGAACTTAACTTAACTTGAAATGTAACTAACTTAACGTTAACTTAACTTAACTAACTTATCGTTAACGTAACTTAAACGTAACTGAACTTAGCTTAACTTAACTTAACTTAACTATAACGTAACTTAACTTAACGTTAACTTAACTAAACTTACTTAAACTGTAGACTGTACTTACTTAACTATAACACTGAACTTAACTTAACTTAACTTAACCTTACATGTAACTTAACTTAACTTAAACTTAACTAACTTAAGACTTGAACTTAACTAACGTAAACTTAACTTAACGTAACCTTAACTTAACTTAACATTAACTAAACGTAACTGGAACGTACTTAACTTATCTTAACTTAAATGAACTTCACTTATCGTAACTTAAACTTAACTTGCTTAACTTAACTTAACTTAAACGTTAACTTAACTTAAACTTAACTTAACCTTAACTTAACATTAACTTACTGAACTTAACTTAACGTGTACTTATACTTAACTTAAACTTAACTTAACAGATAACTTAACTTAACTTAACTTAACGGTAACGTAACTCGTTAACAATTAAGCTTAACTTAACTCAACTATAACTTAACTGTAACCTTAACTTAACTGTAAACGGAACTTAACGATAAACTAACTGAACTTAAGAGCTAACTAACTTAACGTTATACTTGAACTTATCGTGTAACTTAACGTGAACTTAACTCTACCGTAACTTTAACTTTAAATTAACTTAACGTAACTTAATTTGCAAAGTAACTTCACTTAACTACTGTAACTTAACTTTACGTAGTAACTTAACTTGTATACTTTACTGAACTTAACTGTAGGAACTAAGCTGTAACCATTAACTTAAACTTATCTTAACTTATACTTAACTTAACGTAACTTAACTTAACGTCACTTAAACATTAACTTAACTTAGACGTTAACTTAACGTTAAACTTACTGTAACTTAACATAACTTAACTTAACTTAACTTAAATTAACTTAACATAACTAAACTTAACTATAAACTGAACGTAACTTTAACGTAACCGTAAGCTGTAACTTATACTTAAACTTGAAACTTTACTTAAATTAAACGTAAAGTAAATGTTAACTATAACTAACCTTAACTTAACTTAACTTACTTAACTAATCGATTAACTGACGTAACTTAACTTAACTTATACTTAAACTAGTATACCTTTAACTTAACTTCTAACTTTACTAACTGAAATTAACTTAACGGTAACTTAACGGTATACTAAAAACTGATCTTAGACTTAACGGTTAACTTAACTTAACTTAACTTAACTTACTTACCTTGAACTTAAACTTAACTTATACTTATAGTAACGTGCAACGTACTGACTTAACTTAAATTCACGTTAACTAACGGAACGTAACTTACGGTACTTGAAGCCTGTAAACTTAACTTATAACTCTAAACTTAACTTAACTTAAACGTGTGATCTGAACTTGAAGCAGAACATGAACTGAACTAACGTTACGGCAACTTGAACGGTAAACTGTACACGTAACTTAACTGAACTTAATATCTTACTTAACTTAAACTAACGTAACTTAAACTTAACTTAACGTAACTGAACTTAACTTAACTGCTAAACTTAACTTAACTTACACTTCACTTAACGTAACTTACTTAACCTACGTGAAACTTACTTAACCGTAAACTTAAAACTTAACTTTATACTAAACTTAACTTAACTTAACTGCAAAACTTAACTGAACTTTAACTAAACTGAACTGAACCTGAACTTAACGTTAACTAAACTTATACACATTAACTTAACTTAACTTAAATGAACTTAACTTAACAATTAAACGTAACTTAACTTAACTGTAACTAACGTACTAAACTGAAATTAACTTAACTTGAGAACTGTAACTTAACGTAAGCTTAAGCGGTAACTAACGTAAGCTTAACTTTTCGTAACTATAACTTAACTTAAAAGTTAAACTTAACTTAACTAACTGAACTGAACGAACTTACCTAACATTAAACTTAAACTTAACTCGGAACTTAACTTAAACCTTAACTTAACTTAACTAAGCGTTAACTAAACTTAACCGTAACTGTAACTGAACTTAAACTTTAACGTAACTTTACTTAACTTACGTATACTGTAACTTAACTTTACGTTAAACTGAAACATATAAACTTAACTTAACTTAGACTGTAACTTAAACCTAAACGTAACGTTCAACTAACTTAACTGTAACTGAACTTAACTGAACTTAACTGTAACGTAACGTAACTGAAACTTAACTTAACTTAAACTTAACTTACTTAACTTATACTGAACTGAACGTTAACACTTAACGTAACATAAGCTGAGAACTGTACTAAACGTTAACTTAACGTAACGTAACGTAACTTAAACTATACTGAACGGTGAACGGAACGTAACTGAACTTTAAACTAAACTTAACTTATCTAACTTAAATTAACTTACTTAAATTACACGGTACTTAACTGTAACTTGAACTTAACTTGAACTTAACTGAACTAACTGAACTTGAACTTAACTGAGACTTAACGTAACGTAACTTTAACGTAACGAGAAATTAACTTAACTTAACTTAACGTAACTAACGTTAACTTAACTTAACTTAAACTGTAAACATTACTTAACGTTAACTTAACTTGCAACTTGAACGGACACGTAAACTTAACTGTAACTTAACGTAACGTAACCTTAAACTTTAACTTAACTAACTTAAAACTTCGAACTTAACGTAACTTAACTGAACCTTAAACTGAACTTAACTTAACTGAAACGTAAACGAACTTAACTTAATCTTTAACTGTAACTTAAGTAAACTTAACTTAATTAACTGAAAACTAACGGTAATACTTTAAATTAACTGAACTTAACTTAAACTTTAACTTAACTTTAA
The DNA here is from genome assembly GCA_029891345.1 of Dryococelus australis. Lineage (NCBI taxonomy): Eukaryota > Metazoa > Arthropoda > Insecta > Phasmatodea > Phasmatidae > Dryococelus > Dryococelus australis. Next base: position 15,062 of record JARBHB010000221.1, read on the forward strand.
CTAAACTGAACTTGAACTTAACTTAACATTGAACTTAACTTAACTAACTTAACATAACGTTAACTTAACCTTGAACTTAACTTAACGTAACTTAACTTAACTTCTACGAACGTACTTAACTTACTTGAACGGTTAACGGAAGCAACTTAAACTGGAACTTACTTAACTTAACTAACTTTACTTAACTGTAACCTTAACTTGAACTTACACGTTTGACTCTGTAACATTAACTTGAACTAAACGTAACTTAACTTAACCTGAACGTGTAACTTAACCGTGTGTGTTTAAACGGACTGTAACTGAACTGTAACGAACGCAACTGACTTAGCTGAACTTTAACTAAAACTTAACTTAACTGTAACAGAACTTAACTTTAACTTAACTTAACTGTTATCTGAACTTAACTTAACGTTAACTAACTTAACTTAACTGAACTAACTCTGAACTTAACTTAACTGAAACTGAACTAACATTAACTTAAACTTAACTTAACTTAAAATTTAATACTTAACTTAACTTAGACTTAACTTAACTAAAACTGAGAACTAACGTACTTAACTTAACTTACTTAACTGAACTTAACTTAACTTACTTGTACCGATCGTAACGTTAACTGAAACTTAACGTGAACGTAACGGAAACGTGAACCGTAACTGTAACTTAACTAACTTAACTGGTTAACTTTACTTGAACTCAACTGAACTTAATCGTTAACTAACGTAACTAACTTAAATTTGAACTTAACTTAACTTAACTTGAACTTAAACTTAACTTAACTTAACGTGAACTTAACATTAACTTAACTTAACGTTAACGTTAACATTCTTAACTTAACTTAACTTTACTTTACTAACTGAACTTAAACTTACTTAAACAGTAACAGAACTTAGACTTAACTGAAACGGCAACTTAACTTAACTTAACGTAACTTAACTTAACTTAAACTTAACTTAACTTAAACTTAAACGAACTTAACGTGAACTGAACTTAACTGTAACTTAACTTAACTGAACTGGTTGTTATAAACTTAACTTACTGAGACTTTAACTATAACTTAACGTAACTAAATGACTTAACTGTTACTAACTTAACTTATACTTTACGTAACTTAAACTGAACTGAGACTAAAAGAACTAACTTAACTTAAACAGAACTTAACGTAACATTAACTAACTTAACTGAACTTAACGGAACTTAAAATTAACTTAACTTTAAATTAACTTAACAACTAAAAACTTAAAAATTTAAAATTAACTTAAATTAACTTACTAACTTAAATTAACTAACTAACTTAACTTAACTTACTTAATTCTTTTAAATTAACTTTAAATGAACTTAACTTAAATAACTTAACTTAACTAAAATAAAATTAACTTTAAATTAACTAACTTAATTAACTTAACAAATTAACGAACTTTTAAATTTTAATTAACCCTTTAAATTTAAATTAAAAAAACTTAAAACCTAAATTAACTTAACAAAAATTAACTTAACTTAACTTAAAAATTAAATTAACTTAACTTAATTTTTAACTTAAAATAAAATTAACTTACTTAACTTTAAATTAATTAACTTAACTTAACTTAACTTTTAACTTAACTAAAAAACTTAACTTAACTTAACTTAACTTAACCTTAAATTAACTTAACTTTAACTTAACTTAAATTAACTTTTAAAACTTAACTTAAAATTAACTAAATTACTAAAAAACTTAATAAAAACAACTAAATTAACTTAACTTAACTTTAAAAACTAACAACTTAAAAAAACTTAACTTTAAATTAAATAACTTAACTTAACTTAAAATAAAAACTAAATTTAACTTAACTTAACTAAATTCAAACTTAAACTTAACTTATTAAATTAACTAACTTAAAATTAACTAACTTATAAATCAAAATTAACTAACTTAACCCTTAATTAAAATTAACTAACTTTAAAAATTAACAACTTAAAATTTAACTTAACCAAATTTAACTTTTAACTTAACTGGAAATTAACTTAACTTAACTTAACTTAACTTAAAAATTAAAATTTTACTTTAAATTTAAAGAACTTAACTTAAATAACTTAACCTTAACGTAACTTAACTTAACTTAACGAAAGAACTTAAAATTAACTTAACTTAACGGGGCTGAACTTAAAACCTTAACTTAACTAACTTAACTTTACAACTTAAATTAACTTAACTTAACTTAACTTTTAATTAACTTTAAATTAACTTAAATTAACTTTCAACTTAAATAAAATTTAACTTAAGTTTTAAATTTCGAACTTAAAAAAAACTTAACTTAAAACTTAACTTAACGTTTTGTTTAACTTGAAACTTAACTAAATTAAATTTAACTTAAAAATAACTAACTTTAATCTTAAAATTTAAAGAACTTAAAATAAACAAAAATTTAAATAACTTTAAATTAACTAAAAACAACTTAACTTAACTTAAATTAAAACCTTAACTTTAAATTAACTGAAATTTTAAAAACTTAACTTAACTAACTTAAATTAACTTTTCAACTAACTTAACTTAAATTAAAAATAACTTAACTTAAAATTAAAAAACTGAACGGGTTACTTAACTTAACGAAAATTAACGAAAAACTTAACTTAACTTAACAACAATTAACTTAAATTTAAATTAACTTTAAATTAACTTAACTTAAATTAAATTAACTTAACTCTAACTTAACTTAACTGAAAAATAAATTAACGCGTAAATTAAATAACTTAACTTAATTAACTTTTTAACGAACTTGAACACTAAATTAACTTAACTTAAATTAATTAACTAAAAAACTAACTTACTTAACTTAACTTAACTTTAACTTAACGAACTTAACTTAAATAACTTAACTTAACTTATAACTTAATTTTTCTTAACTTTAAATGAAATTTTCGAACTAACTTAACTTAACAACTTAACTAACTTAAATTTAAATTAACTTAACTTAACTTAAATAAATTAACTTAACTTAAAATTTAAATGCAACTTTAAATTAACTTAAACTTAATTAACAACTAACTAAAGTTTAACTTAACAAATAACAACTGAACTAACGAACTAAAATTAACTTACGGAACTTAACTTAACAACGAAAAAAACAACAAACGTAACTTCTTAACTTAACTTTAAATTAAAACTTTAATTAACAAATTAAAATTAACTTAACCGAACTTACTTAACTTAACTTAAAAACTTTTTCTTAACTTTTAAATTAACTGAACTTAAAATTTTAAATTAAAAAACTCAACTTAACTTTTAAATTAACTTAACTGGAACAACTAACTTAAATTAACTTAACTTAAACTAACTTTTTTAAAATTAACTAACTTCTTAAACTAACTTAACTTAACAACGAAAAATTAACTTAAACGGGCTTAACTTAACTTAAACTTATAAAATTTAACTTAACGGAAAAAGTACGAACTTTTCAAA
>JARBHB010000222.1:0-18435 GCA_029891345.1 Dryococelus australis
AAAATGTTTTTTCGATGAAAAGGGGAAAATTGGTTTTTCATGGGGAAAAAAAGGGTTTTTTATTTTTTTTCAGGTGAAACAAATTTATTTATTTTCATTAAAAAAAGGGGGGGAAAATTTTTTTTTAAAAAAAAAAAAGGAAATTTTTGGTTTTGGGGGGTTTTTTTAAAAATTTTTTTTAATTGGTTTTTTTCAAGGGAAAAAGGGGTAGAATTAAATTTTTTGGGCAGAGTGGAAAAGGGGAATTTTTTGGGTTTAAAAAAAAATGGGGTTTTAAGGCCAATGAAAAAAGGAAGGGGGGGAAAAATTTTTTGGGGGGCCGTTTGGAAAAAATATTTGGATTTTTTGGTTTTAGGGGTTTTAAAAGGGTATTAATTTTTTTTTCATTAGGAAAAAGACTATGATAAATTTTTTTTTTAGTGAAAAGGACATGAGTAAAATTTTTTTTCTGGGGTGAAAAAACGAATTAGTATATTTTTTTTGTTTCAAAAAAAGGCCAAAAAATTGGGGTTTTTTCCCCGAAAAATTTTAATTTTTAAAATTTTTTACTTTAAATTTTTTAAAGGAAAAGGGGGAAAAAATTTTTTTCATTTGGTAACAACTTTGGGTATTTTTTTTCAAAAACCGGGTGTGTTTATTTTTTGGGTTTTAGTTAAAAAGGGGCTAGGGATTTTTTTTTTTTCCTTTTTGTTAAAAATTAGGGTTGGAATTTTTTTCATGAGTTAAAAAGACATGGGGTATAAGTTGGGGCGGCATGTAAACAGGACAATAGTTTTTTAGTTTTGGGGTTATTGTAAAAGGGCTTATTTTGTTTTTGGGTTTCAGTAAAAAAGTGATATTTGTTAAAAGGGGGAAAAAAAATTATTTTTTGTTCATGTTTTTAACCGAAAGTATAAATTATTTTTCATTTATGTAAAAAACGGAAAAGGATTTTGTTTTTTGGGGCAGGAGGTAAAAAGGTAGGATTAAGTTTTTTAGTTTAAAGGGCAAGGAAAAAAAATTTTGGGTTTTGGGGTTAAACCCGGGGGCAAAATTTGGGTTTTTTAAAAAAACAGATAATTAAAATTTTTTTGGGTGTAAAAAAAAAAGATTATTTTAAAATTTTTTTAAAAAAAGGGAAAGGAATATTAATTGGGGATTAAAAAAAACCCCTTTTGGTATTTAATTTTTTGGTGGTAAAAAAAAAAAAAAAAAAAAAAAAATTTAAAAAAGGGGAAAAAAAAAAAAAAAAAAATTTTTTTTTTGGGGGGGGAAAAAAAAAAGATTTAAAAAGTTTTTCATGGAGTGTAAAAAGGACAGTTAAAATTTAAATTTTTTTTGGGTTAAACGGAAAGGGTAATTATTTGGTTTAGGGAGGAAAAATAGATTTTTTTTTTGGGTTTTGGCGTTCCCGGGCTATGAGATATTATTTTTGGGTTTAGATGTAAAACCCACAGGGAAAAGTTTTGGGTTATGGCTGTAAAAACGGGCAGGAAAATTTTAATTTTCATGGTTTTGTTAAAAGGGGTTATATTTTACGGGCAATTGGGAAAAGTGTGGGAAAAAGTTGTTTTATTGGGAAACAAGGAAAAATTTGTTATTTTTTGGTTTAGGGGGGAAAAAAAGGCTTGAAAAATTATTTGGGGGCATGCATTAAAAAGGAAGGGGTTTTTTTTTCATGGCATTAAAAAAAAGACAGTGGTATATTTTTTGGGTTTAGGGGTGTAAACACCGGATTTAAAAATTTTTTGGGTTTTAAAGGGGTAAAAAACAAAAGTTTTTGTTTTTTGGCAGTTAAACCGGTTGGGTTTTTGGGTTTTTTTAAAACGGGTTTGGTTTTTTTTTTTTTTTTAAAAATTGGTTAAAAGGGGAAAATGGTTATTTAAATTTTCAGGAAAGGAAGGATGGGTTTTTTTTTTTTAAAAAAAAATGTATTTTTTTTGGGGGTTTTTAAAATAAGGGAAAGGAAAAATTTTAAAAATTTTTTGGTGTCCCGGGTTAAAAATTTTTTGGGAAATTTGTTAAAGTAAAAAAGGGGTGGAAAAATTTTTTTGGGGGTTTTTTTTGGGTAAAAGGAATGATTTTTTTTGGCATGGAAAAACACGGGTAGTGATTATTGTTTGTTCATGGCATTAAAAAAAATGTATATTTTGGGTTTTTGGGGGGAAAAATTTAAAAAATTAGTAAATATTTTTTGTTCCGCAGGGAAATGGGTTAAAGGGTTATTTTTTTTTAGGGGGAAAAAAAAATTATTTGTTGGTTTTATTTAAAAAGGTGTTTTTTTAAAAGGGACAGGAAAAATTTTGGTTAAATTTGGAAAACCAGGGTTTTTATTTCGGGTTAAAAGGGGTAAAATTTTTTTTTGGGGAAAATTTATTGGGAAAAAAGGTATAGTTAAATTTGGGTATTTTAAACAGGATTGGAAATATTTTTTTTGGTTCATGGGGAGTGTAAACAGGGGAAAATTTTAAATTTTGGGGATTTGGGGAAAACGGGCGATAATTTTTTTGGGGGTTTGAAAGGAAACACGGAAAATGATATTTTTTTTTCATTTTAAAAAAAAAATTTTTGTTTGTTATGTAAAAACGGGTTTTTTTTTTGGGTTTTTTTCGGTTGAAAAAACAATTAAAAAGGTTTTTTTGGGGCTGAAAAGGGAAATTTTTATTTAGTTGAAAACCCCCGGACGGGGAAAGTTAAGAATTAAGGGAAAGATAAATTTTTTTTTTAGTAAAACACGGACAGTTTTATTTATTTCAGGGGGGGGGGGGGGGGGGGGGGGGGGGCCCCCCCCCCGTAAACACCGGGGGCTATGAGTATATTAGTTTGGTTTCATGGCAGTGTAACATGACTAGTGAGTATATTAGTTTGTTTCATGTCATGTAAACACGGACTATTGAGTATATTAGTTTGGGTTTATGCAGTGTAAACACGGACTAGTGAGTATATTAGTTTGGTTCAAAGGCATGTAAACACGGGCAAGTTTGATATATTGTTTGGTTTCATGCAGTGTAAACACGGACTAGTGGTTTGTTTATTATATGTAGTTTGGTTCATGTCAGTGTAAACACGGACTAGTGAGTATATTAGTTTGGTTCATGTCAGTGTAAACACGACAGTGAGTATAATTAGTTTGGTTCATGCAGTGTAAAACAGGACATTATTATATTAGTTTGTTCATGTCAGTGTAAACACGGACATGAGTCTATATATATTTGGTTCATTGCCATGTAACACACGGACTAGTGAGTATATTATGTGGTTCATGTCAGTGTAAACACGACTAGGAGTATATTATTTGGTTCATTGCAGTGTAAACACGGACTAGTGAGTATATTAGTTTGGTTCATGTCATGTGTAAACACGGACTAGTGAGTATATTAGTTTGGTTCATGGCAGTGTAAACACGGACTAGTGAGTAATTAGTTTGGTTACATGCAGTGTAAACACGGACTAGTGAGTATATTAATTTGGTTCATGGCAGTGTAAACACGGACTAGTGAGTATATTAGTTTTGTTTCATGCAGTGTAAACACGGACTAGTGAGTATATTAATTTGGTTCAGCAGTGTAAACACGGACTATGAGGATATTAGTTTTGGTTCATGGCAGTGTAAACACGGACTAGTGAGTATATTAGTTTGGTTCATGGCAGTGTAAACACGGACTAGTGAGATTATATTTGTTCATGGATGTAACACGACTGTGTTTATTTTTCATGTCTGTAAACACGACTAGTGAGTATATTAGTTTGGTTCATGGCAGTGTAAACACGGACTAGTGAGTTATTGTTTTTTTCATGAGTGTAAACACGGACTAGTGAGTATATTAGTTTGGTTCATGGCATGTAAACACGGAATATGTGAGTATATTAGTTTGTTCATCGGCAGTGTAAACACGGACTAGTGGGTTATTAGTTTGGTTCATGCAGGTGTAAACATCAGGACTAGTGAGTATATTATTTGTTCATGTAGTGTAAACCACGCGTGAGAGTATATTAGTTTGTTCATGGCAGTAAACACGACTAGTGAGTATATTAGTTTGGTTCATGGCATGTAAAACACGGACTAGTGAGTATATTAGTTTTGGTTCATGGCAGTGTACACACGGACTAGTGAGTATATTATTTGTTCATTGCAGTGTAAACACGGACTAGTGATATATTAGTTTCATGTCATTGTGTAAACACGGACTAGTGAGTATATTAGTTTGGTTCATGCAGTGTATACACGACAAGTGAGTATATTAGTTTTGGTTCATGGCAGTGTAAACACGGACATTAGTGAGTAAATTATTGTTCATGGCAGTGTAAACACGGACTAGTGAGTTATTTTACGTTCATGTAGTGTAAACACGGACTAGTGGTATATTAGTTTGGTTCATGGCAGTGTAAACACGGACTAGTGAGTATATTAGTTTGGTTCATGGCAGTGTAAACACGGACAGTGAGTATATTAGTTTGTTCAGTCAGGTAAAACGGACTTTGTAATTTATTAGTTGGTTAATAGGAGTGTAAAACGGTTTTGAATTATTTGGTTTCATGTCTTAAACACGGATAGTGAGTATATTATTTTGGTTCATGGCAGTGTAAACACGGATAGTGGATATTTAGTTTGGTTCATGGAGTGTAAACACGGACAGTGAGTAATTATTTGTTTGCTGGCAGTGTAAACAACAGGACTAGTAGTAAATTAGTTTTGTTCATGGCAGTGTAAACACGGACTAGTGAGTTAATTAGTTTATTCATTACATTGTAATACACGGACTATGCAGTAATAGTTGGTTATTGTCAGTCGTAAACACGGACAGTGAGTATATTTAGTTTGGTTCATGGCAGTGTAAACACGGACTAGTGAGTAAAATTATGTTCATGGTTATACACGAACTAGTGAGTATATTTTGTTGTTCTGGCAGTGTAAAACGGACTGTGATAATTTAGTTTTTCATGTCATGTAAACACGGATATTATTTATTTGGTAGTAGTTTAATGGTTCATGGCATATACGCTATGTGAGTATATAGTTGGTTCATGGGATGTAAACACGGCTTGTGAGTAATTTTTTGTTCATGTCAGTGTTATACAGAACAGTGAGTATATATTTGGTTATGGCATTGTAAAAAACGGCTAGTGATATATTAGTTTGGTTCATGTTGCAGTGTAAAAGATATTAGTTATGATTTAAACAAGTGGAATATTTGTAATGTAAAGGGCAGTGAGTGTAATTAGTTTGGTTCATGGCAGTGTAAAAAACGGACTAGTGAGTATATTAGTTTTTCATGGCAGTGTAAACAGGACTCATGAGTATATTAGTTTGGTTCATGGCAGTGTAAAACGACTAGTAATATTAGTTTTGGTTCATGCAGTGTAAACAGGACTAGTGAGTATATTAGTTTGTTCATGGCAGTTAAACACGGATAGGAGATATATTTTGTTCATAGTGTAAACAAAGGACTAGTGAGATTAGTTTTTGGTCAGTTGTAAAACGGACTAGTAGTTTATTTTGTTCATGTGTATAAACACTATAGTTATAATTTGTTGGTTAGGCAGTTAAACACGACTAGTGAGTATATAGTTTGTTCATGGCATGTAAACACGGATAGTGAGTATTTTAGTTCATGCAGTGTAAAAAACGACTATGAGTATATTAGTTTGGTTTCATGGCAGTGGAAACACGACTGTAGTATATTAGTTTGGTTCATGCAGTTAAAACACGGACTAGTGAGTATATTAGTTGGTTCATGCAGTGTAAACACGGCTATGAGTATATTTTTGTTCTGTAGTAAACACGGATGGTATTTAGTTTGATAAACACGGACTAGTGAGTAATTAGTTTGGTTTGTCAGTGTAAACACGGATAGTTAGTATATTAGTTTGTTTCATCAGTAAAATACGGATAGTGAGTATTTAGTTTGTTCATGGCAGTAAACACTGCTAGTTGGATAAATAGTTTGGTTTCATGTCATGTAAACACGGACTAGTGAGTTTATTAGTTTGTTATGCAGTGAAACGGACAATGAGTAATTATTTTGGTTCATTCAGTGTAAACACGGGCTAGTGATATATTAGTTTGTTCATGTCAGTGTAAACACGACTGTGAGTATATTAGTTTGGTCATGGCAGTGTAAACACGGACTAGTGATTATATTAGTTTGGTTCATGTCAGTGTAAACACGGACTAGTGAGTATTATTTGTTCATGGAGTGAAAACGGACTTGAGTATATTAGTTTGGTTTCATGGCAGTGTAAACAGGACTAGTGAGTATATTATTTGGTTCATGCGTGTAAACAAGGATAGTGAGTATATTAGTTTGGTTCATGTCAGTGTAAACACGGACTAGTGAATATATTAGTTTTTTTCTGTCAGTTAACACGGAATTGAGTATATTAGTATGTTCAATGGCATTAACACGGACTAGTGAGTATAATAGTTTGGTTCATGATGTAAACACGGACAGTGAATATTATTGATTCAGTTTAGTTAAACACGGATAGTAGTATATTAGTTTGTTATGAGTGTAACCGATGAGTATAATTAGTTGGGTATTGGTCATGCGGTAAACAACTTTTATATTGTTATAGTTATGAGTAAAGGTAGTCAGAATAGTTGACAGGATGTAATACTAGTGGTTATGCAGTTAAACACGATGTAAATTATTTGGTTCTGAATGTAAGTGTAAACATATATTAGTTTGGTTCATGGCATTGTAAACAACGGATATTGAGTATTTTGGGTTTATGAGTTAAACACGGAAGTGAGATATTTTTTTTGGAGATGTAAACAGGACAAGTGAGTATATTAGTTTGGTTCATGGCATGTAAACACGGCATAGTGAGTTATTATTTTGGTTTCATGACAGTGTAAACACGGACTAGTGAGTATATTAGTTTGGTTCATGGCAGTGTAAACACGCTGGATATATTAGTTTGGTTCATGTCAGTGTAAACACGGACTAGTTATATAGTTTGTTCATGGCAGTGTAAACAGACTAGTGAGTATATAGTTTGGTCATGCAGTTAAACACGGACTAGTGAATATATTTGTTTGTTCATGCAGTGTAAACACTGGACTAGTGATTATATTTGTTCATTGTCAGTGTAAACACACGGTAGGTATATTAGTTTTGGTTCATGTCAGTGTAAACACGGATAGTGATTATATTAGTTTGGTTATGGAGTAAAACGACTGGTATTTACGGTCTGTCAGTGTATAACACTGACTAGTAGTATATTATTTGGTTATGGTGAATCGTAAACCGGATGTTATTATTTGTCTGTCAGTGAACACGGACTAGTGAGTAATTTGTTTTTTGGCATTAAATCAGATGTGAATTTTACTAGTGAGTATATTAGTTGGTTTCATTGTCATGGAACACGGACTAGAGTGAGTATTTTAGTTATGCGTGTAACACGACGGGAGTATATTAGTTTGTTCATGGCAGTGTAAACACGGACTGGAGTATTTAGTTTGGTTTGCGTGTACACGGAAAGAGATATATGTTGTTGGTTCATGCAGTGTAAACAAGAAGTGAGTTATTAGTTTGGTTCATGGCATGTAAACAACGGTATGAATATTAGTTTGGTTCATGGAAGTGTAAAACACGGACTAGTGAGTATATTAGTTGTTCATGCATGTAAACACGGACTAGTGAGTATTATTTTGTTATGCAGTGTAAAACAGGCTAGTGAGTATTATTTGGTTCATGTCTGTAACACGGATAGTGAGTATATAGTTTTGGTTTTGCAGTTAAACACGACTAGTGATTAATTAGTTTTGGTTCATGGTTTTAAAAACGGACTAATGATATATTTTGGTTCATGTCAGTGTAAAACGGACTAGTAGTTATTAGTTTGGTTCATGAGTGTAAACACGGACTAGTGATATTTTCATTTCATGATAACGAAGTGAGTTATTTTGGTTCATGTCAGTGTAAACAGGACTTGTGAGTATTTAGTTTGGCTTATGGCATGTAAACACGGACAATTATATATGTTGTTCAGCGTAAACACGGACTAGTGATATTAGTTTTGTCATGCAGTTAAACACGGAAATGATATATTAGTTTTTTCATGTCAGTGTAAACAGATATGATATATTAGTTTGTTTCATGTCATGTAATACACGGAATATGTAATTAGTTTTGGTTCATGTCAGTGTAAACACGGACTAGTGAGTATATTAGTTTGGTTCATGTCAGTGTAAACACGACTAGTGAGTATATTAGTTTGGTTCATGGCAGTGTAAACAGGACTAGTGAGTATATTAGTTGGTTTGGGATGTCAGGCTAGTGTAAACACGACTATGTATATATTAAGTTTTATTATGTAAACATGGACAGTGTGTAATTAGTTTTTTTCATATGTAAACCGGACTAGTGAGTATTATTTGGTTCATGCAGTGTAAACACGACTAGTGAGTAATTTATTTGGTTCAGTAGGTGTAAACTAACGATAGTATATAGTTAGTTTCTGTCAGTGTAAACACGACTAGAGGATATTATTTGGTTCATGGGAGGTAAACGGACTATGAGTTTATTAGTTTTAAACATGAAACGGATATTTAGTTGTCATGTCAGTGTAAACACGGACTAGTGAGTATATAGTTTGGTTCAGTCAGTGAAACAGGATAGTGAGTATATTATTTGGTTTGCAGGTAAACAGGACTAGTGAGTATATTAGTTTGTTCCTGTCAGTGTAAACACGGACTAGTATATATTTTGGTTCATCATGTAAACGGCTAGTGAGTAATAATTAGTTATGTTCATGAGTGTAAACAGGACTATGAGTATTTAGTTTTGGTTCATGGAGTGTAAACGGACTGTGAGTATATATTTTGGTTCATGGCAGTGTAAACCGGACTAGTGATATATTTTTGTTTTCTGGCAGTGTAAAAGACTTTGAGTATTTAGTTTAACATGGAGTGTAAACACGGATATTGTATATTAATTTGTTTCATGTAGTTAAACACGATGTGAGTAAATTTTCTTGGTTATGCATGTTTACATGAGTGTAATAAGTTTGTTTTGGGTTTAAACACGGCTAGTGAGTAATAGTTTGGTTCATGGCAGTGTAAACACGAAAGGTAATTATAGTTCATGGCAGTGTAAAAAAGGACTGTATATTGTTTGGTTCATGGCAGTGTAAACACGGACTAGTGAGTAATTATTTGTTCATGGCATGTAAACACGGACAGTAGTATATTATTGTTTTCAATGCATTGTAACACGGACTATGAGATATTAGTTTGGTTCATGCAGTGAAACACGGATATGATATATTATTTGTCATGGCGTGTAAAACACATAGTGGTATATTAGTTTGTTCATGCAGTGTAAACAAGGACTAGTGATATTTATTGTTCAGAATGTAAACACGGACATAGTGAGTATATTTAGTTTTCATGCAGTGTAAACACGGACTAGTGATATTAGTTTGTTCATGGAGTGTAAACAGGACTAGTGAGTATATTAGTTTGGTTCATGCAGTGTAAACACGGCTAGTGAGTATTTAGTTTGTTCATGTAGTGAAACACGACTAGTGATATTTATTTGGTTTTGAGTGTAAACACGGACTAGTGAGTATTTTTTAGGTTCATCTGAGTGTAAAACGGATAGGTGATTATTTTTGTTATTCATGAGGTAGAACATGGTTATTGGTACATTAGTGGATCTGGAGTGAAAACGGCAGTGAGTTAAAAAGGAAGGTTATTTGTTCAGCGTGTAAAACGGATATTGAGTATATTAGTTGTTCATGAAGGTAAAACGGACTTGGAGTATATAGTTTGGTTCATGGCATGTAAAAAGACATTGAGTTTAGTTTTGGTTCATGGCATGTAAACAGGACTATGAGTATTATTGGTTCATGCAGTGTAAACACGGACTATGAGAAAATTAGTTTGGTTCATGGAGTAAACACGGACTATGAGTTTTTAGTTGTATGCAGTTAAACACGGACTAGTGAATTATAGTTTGGTTCATGTCAGTGTAAACAGGACTAGTGATATATTAGTTTGGTTCATGCATGTAAACACGGACAGTGAGTTTTAGTTTTAGAGTTCATGGCATTTAATAATAGGTTATAGTTTGTTCATGTCAGTGTAAACACGGACTAGTAATATATTGTTTTGTTCTATGTAAATGATTGAGTATATTAGTTTGGTCATGGCAGTGTATAAAAGGCTAGTGAGTAATTATTGGTTCATTGTAGTGTAAACCGGTTAAGTAAGTATATTAGTTATTCTGTTTCATGTGAGTAAAGGACAGTGTAAATTTGGCATGGCATGTGAAACACGACTTGTGAGTAGATTAGTTTTTTTCATTGAATGTAAACAGGAAATAGAGAGTAATATTTTTTTGTTCATGGCATGTTAAACACGGACTAGTGAGTATTTGTTGGTTGCAGTGTAAACACGACTAAGAGTATATTAGTTTTGATATGTCAGTGAAACACGGACTAGTGAGTATATTAGTTTGTTATGTAGTGTAAACCGGACTAGTGAGTATATTAGTTGTCATGTCAGTGTAAACCGACTAGTGAGTATATTATTTGGTTCATGGCAGTGTAAACACGGACAAGTGGAGTATATTAGTTTGTTCATGGCAGGTAAACACGGACTAGTGAGTATTTTTGTTCATGCAGGTAAACATGACTAAGTGAGTAATTATTGGTTCAGGCAGGTAACAGGACTATGGAAAATTTGTATGTTCTGCAGTGTAAAGGGCTAGTAGTGAATTAGTTGGTCATTAGTTAATTACAGGACATGAGAATTGTTTAGGTCTGCATGTAAACACGATATTTATTATAAAGTTATCATGCAGTGAAACAATGATAATAGTTGGTCTAGGTAACACGACATGGTATTACGCATAATGAAAACGACAAGTGATTTATATGTCAGCAGTTTAATAAACACGACATGAGTATATTATTGGCATGAGTGTAAACGGACTTGAGTATATTAGTTTGTCTGCAGGTAACAGACAGTGATAATTTGTCATGCAGTGTAACACACTGTGAGTATTATTTGTCTGCATGTAAACATGAAGTGAGTATATTTGGATGTAAACACGACAGGATATTATTTGGTCATGCATTAAACAGACATGGTATATTAGTGTTCTGGAGTGAAACACGACTATGTATAAGTTTGTCTGTCAGTGTAAACACGACTATGAGATAGTTGGTTCATGCAGTGTACATCGACATGAGTATTTAGTTGTCATGCAGGTAACACGACATGAGATAATTTTTCAGCAGTGTAAACAGGACTAGGGAATTATTTTCATGAAAAACGGACTAGATTATATTGTCATGCAGTGTAAACACGGACTAGTGATATGTTCAGAGTGAACGACTAGTGAATATTAGTTGTCGTCATGTAAACACGGACAAAATATTAGTTTTTCGAGTGTAAAACGCAGGATATATTTTGTCTGTAGGTAACACGGACTTGAATATTAGTTTTCATGCATGTAACGGAATGAGTATATAGTTGGTTCATGCAGTGTAACACGGACTTGAGTATTTTCATCAGTTAAACGACATAGTATATTAGTTTGTCAGCATGTACACGATAGTGATAATATTTGTTCATTCAGTGTAAACACGACAGTGAGTAATTATTGTTCAGAGTGAACACGACTAGTATATAGTTGTTTCAGTGAACACGGAGTGGATAAGTTTGGTCATGATGAAACACGGAAGTAGTATATTGTCATGATGTAACAGGATATGATTATTTTGTTCATGGATGTAACCGGAGAGTTATTATTTTTTCATGCATGTAACACGATAGTGGTTATATTTGTTCATGCATGAAAGGACTAGTGATATATTTTTGTTCATGGTGTACACGGCGGAGATATTAGTTTGTCAGCATGTAACACAGTGATTATTTTTGTTCATGGTGTAAACACGCTAGTGATATTTTAGTCATGTATGTAAACAGGAAGTGAGTATATAGTTTGGTTCATGGATGAACAGGACAGTAGTTATTGTTGTTCAGCAGTTAACAGGACTATGAAATATTTTGTCTGCATTAAACACGACTGGAGTATATTAGTTTGTCTGGCAGTTACACGACTATGATATATTATTTTCATTCATGAAACACGGAAGTTATTATTTTGTCATGCAGTGTAAACACGACTAGGGTATTTGTTTGTTCATGAGTGTAAACACGATGTGAGTAATTAGTTTGGCAGCATGTACACGAATGAGTATATTAGTTTGGATGAGTGAACACAATGTGATATATTAGTTTGGTTCTGGAGTAAAACAGGAAAGTATTATGGTTCTAAAAGGATGAGTATATTTTGATGCAGAAAAGGATATAGATAATTTGTTAGTAGTGTAAGGAATGTATGTTTGTTATGTTAAGGAAGTGGTTTGTTGGTTAGGAGTGTAACACGGACTGTGAGTAATTTTTGGTTAGGGGAAAGGATAGTGGAAGTTTGTATGAGGAAAACACGACTAGTAGTATTTAGGTATGAGTGAAAAGGAATATATATTTTGCATGGATTAAAGATGTGTAATTTTTGCATGTGAAAATAGGCTATTATTAAATTTGTTCTGGAGTGTAAACGGTTGTGGTATATTTTGGTTCATCGGTAAAAACTTGATAATTAGTTTGGTTAGGCATTGTAAAAAGCAGTGGTAATTTTTGGTTCATTAGTTAAGGACAAGTGAGAAAGTTTGGTCAGGCATGTAAACACGCAGTGGTTTATTTGGTTCATGCATGTAAACACGACTTATATAGTTTGTTTCAGAGTGTAAACAGACTAGGATAATATTGGTTCTCATGTAAACACGAAGTGAGATTAGTTTTTCATGGTGGTAAACAGACTTGAGTTTATGTTGTTCTGAGTTAACACGATAGGAGTAATTATTTCAAGATTAACAATAGTGAGTAATTTAGTTTTTCGTTGTAATCGGATAGTTGATAGTTTGTTTAAACACGAGTATATATATTTTCATGCAGGTAACACGACAGATATTTATTGTCAGCATGTAACAGACAGTGGATATTTGGTCATGGGTAACACACTATGAGAATAGTGGTTATCAGTGTAAACCGACATGAGTATATATTTGTTCATGCATGTAACGACAGTAGTTTTTGTTTGCATTGTAACACGACATGGATATTAGTTTGGTTATGAGTGTAAACCGACATAAATTAGTTTTTCATGCGTGAAACACGGACTATAGTATATTAGTTTTCATGAGTGTAAACCGCTATGATAATTTGTCATCATTAACGGACTAGTGGATTATTTGTTCTGCATTAACCGACATGTATTTATGTCTAGTAACACGAAGGAGTATTTTGGTTCATGCGTGTAAACACGGACTATGAGTATTTTGTCTGTATGTAAACCGACGAGATATTAGTTTTTCATGGCAGTTAAACAGCTATATATATAGTTGTTCATTCAGTGTAACAGACAGTAGTATTATGTCATAGTAACCGGACATAGAATTAGTTGGTTCATGGCGTGTAACATGATAGTTACTAACATTAGTTTGGTCAGCAGTGTAAACACGGACATGAGTATATATTGTTCTGGCAGTGTAAACGGAAGTGAGTATATATTTTCATGCAGTGTAAACACGAAGTATATATTATTTTTCATGAGTGAAACACGACATAGTATTTATTTTATGTAAACACGGATATGGTAATATTTTCATGAGTGTAAACACGGCTTTGAATTATTTGGTTCAGCAGTGAACACGATAGTGAGTAATTTTGTTCATGATGTAAACACGGACTATGAGTATTAGTCATTGAACACGACTAGTGAGTATTAGTTGTTCATGGCAGGTAAAAGGACTATGATTATAGTTACATGCAGTGAAAGGACTATGGTATATTAGTTGTTCATGGAGTGAAACGACTTGAGAAATTATTTCTGCATGTAAACAACTAGTGATATTTTGTTCTGCTGTAAACACGACTATGAGTATATTGTTGCATGTAGTAAAACGGACTGATAATTGTTGGTCATGCATGAACAGACAAGTGATTATTAGTTTGTATGCAGTGTAAACACGCTAGTGAGTAATTAGTTTGTCTGCATGTAACAGGACTATGATAATTATGTTCTGCATGTACACGGACTAGTAGTTAAGTTTGGTCTGCATGTAAACAAGACTAGTGAGTTAAGTTGGTATGGGTGTAAACGACTAGTAAATTTAGTTTTTGCAGTAAACAGGACTATAATATTAGTTTGTTCTCAGTTAAAACGACTATGATATATTAGTTTGTTCATGAGTAAACCGACTAGTGATAATTTATTCTTTTTTTTTCATGTTAGGAGTGTAAACACGGACAGTGAGTTATTAGTTTGTTCAGGGGAAGTGTAAACACGGGCAGTAAGTAAAATTTTGTTTTGTTCATGGCAGTGTAAACAGGGGAACAGTGAGTATTTTAAGTTTTTTGGCAGGTAAACAAGGGGCTTAGTAAAATTTTTTTTCATGGCATGTAAACAGGAATGATTAAGTTTCATGGGATGTAAACACGGAATAGTGGTAATTGTTTTTGGGTTTTTGGGTTTAAACCGGGCATGGGTAATTTTTTGGTTCAGCAGTGTAAACCGGACTATGGTTTTTTATTGGTTTTTATGTAATGAAAAAACCCAAATAGTTATAATTATTTTGGGGTTAG
Source organism: Dryococelus australis (assembly GCA_029891345.1). Lineage (NCBI taxonomy): Eukaryota > Metazoa > Arthropoda > Insecta > Phasmatodea > Phasmatidae > Dryococelus > Dryococelus australis. The sequence continues at coordinate 14,642 of JARBHB010000222.1, forward strand.
GAGTGTAAAAAACGGGCTATTTATATTTAGTTTGGTTCTTTTAGTGTAAACACGGACAGTGGGGTTTTTTTTATTAAAAGGCAGTGAAAAACGGCTAGTGATATATTAGTTTTTTTCATGGAGGGAAAAAACGGCCTTGGATAATTGTGGGTTTTATGCATGTAAACACAGACAGTGAGTAATTATTTGGTTTTATAAAAGAAAAAACCGGACGTAGATATTTTTTGGGTTTTAAGGGAGTTAAACACGGAAAGTGAGAATAAGTTTGGTTCATGCATGTAAACCGGAAAAATGAGAAATTTTAAAAATTTTTTCAGGCATTTAAAAGGGCAGTGAGTTATTAGGGGGTTTGGGGGTTCATGGGTGTAAAAAAAAGGAAGTGAGTTATTAGTTTGGTTCAGGCATGTAAAACAGGGCAAATGAGAAAATAGTTTTTTCGGCAGTGTAAACAGGGGGAAAGGGTATATTTGTTTGTTCTGTAGGTAAAAACGGACTATTATATTTTTTGTTTGGAGTGAACCGACTAGGATATATTTTGTTTGGTTAGCTTAAACCGGGGGTTTTTAGTTTTTATTATTTTTTTCTTTGGCAGTAAACACGGACGATGAGTAATTTGTTGGTTTTTAGGATTAAACACATAGTAGTATTTTTAAGTTTTTGGAATGAAACACGAAAAAGTGAATAATTTTGTTTTGGCCGGATGTAAAAACGGGCTAATTGAGTTATTAAGTTTGGTTCTGGAGTGTAAACACGACTAGGATATAATTTGTTTTGGCAGTGAAAACGGGGCTAGGATATATTTGGGGCTGCAGTGTAAAAGGGGCAGGAGGAATATTTTTTTTTCATTTCAGGGGAAAAACGGGCTATGATATTTTTTTCAGATGTAAACACGGACATTTGGTAATTATTTTGGTTTTATGGCATTTAACAGGGTAGGTGAGTATATTATTTGGGTCAGGAGGTAAAACACGGGGCTAGTGAGATATTATTTTGGGTTTGGCATTTTAAAAAGACGTGATAATTAAGTTTTGGTTTTATGCAGTGAAACACGGGCGGGGTTATTAGTTTGGTTTTAGGGAGTGTAAACAAGATAGTGAGATTTTGTTTGGGGGTTAAAAATTTGGTAATGTAACCGGAAATTTGGAAAATATTAGTTTTGGTTTATCATGTAAACAGATATGAGTATTTATTTGGGGTTCTCATTTAAACACGGACAATGATTTTGTTTTTGTTTAGTATGTAAACACGACAGGGGTTATTAGTTTTTTTCATGGGAGTAAACCGGAAAGGGGTTATTAGTTTTTTGGGTTTATGGGCATTTTAAACACGGATATGGAATTATTTGGTTTATGCAGTGAAAAAGACTATGGTATATTGTTTGGTTCTGGAGTGTAAAAACGGCTATTGGAAAATTAATTGGGTTTATGGCAGGTAAACCGATATGATATTTTTTTTGTTCTTCATTAAACAGGGCAAGGATAATTTTTTGTTCAGGCATGAAAAACGACCTATGAAAATTTGTTTTTTTCATGCAGTGTAAACCGGATAAGGGGGTAAATTTGTTTTTCTGGCATGTAAACACGGACTATATAATTATTTTTTTTTTATTCATGTAAACCCCGGGCTATGGATATTTAGTTTTTTTTCTGGCAGGTAAACACGGGGCATGAGATATTATTTTGGTTCATGCTGTAAACACAGACTTGGGTATATTAGTTTGGGTTTATTGGGTAAACCCGGACTTTGGAATTTTAAAATTTTGTTTTTCCCTTTAAACCGGCTAGTGAGTAATTAGTTTGGTTTCATGGAGTGAAACAGGGAAAAAAGGATATTTTTTGGGGCTGGATGTAAAAAGAACATGAAAATATTAATTTTTTCGCAGGGGAAACACAAAAATTATTTGGTTCATGCAGGGAAAACGGCATTTAAAGTTTTTTTTTTTCATGTAGTGTAAACCGGCAGTGAGTTTTTATTTTCAGTCAGTGTAAAACGGATAGTGAGTATATTTTTTGTTATGCATGTAAACACGGACCCGTGAGAATTAGTTTTTTTCATGTCAGGAAAACCCCCGGAAGTAGTTTTTTTAGTACTGTCAGTTTAAAAAACGGCTAGTATATATTTTTTTGTTCATGCATTTTAAACACGGGCTATGAATAATTAGTTATTTTAGCGTGTAAAAACCGCAATGAAAATTAAATTTGGGGGTTATGAAGTGAACAGGACTTTGGTAAAATTTTTTTGGGGGTTTAAGGGGGGAAACAGGAAAAGTAGTATTAAAGGGTTCATGGGAGGTAACACGGACTTGGGGAGTATTATTTTGGGTTCATGGGTTAAACAGGAAGGAGTTTAATAGTTTGGTTCATCAGAAACACGGGGAATGAGTTTTTAGTTTGGTTCAGCAGGTAAACAGACTAGGGTTTGGGGTTTTTCATGAGGGGTAAACAGGTAGTGGTAATATTAGTTGGGGTTTTAGGCTTAAAAAGGGGGTATGGATATTTTTTTTTTATGGGAGTGTAAAAGACTGGGTATTTATTTTTGGGGTTTTGGGTGTAAAAAACCTTTTTGAGTATTTTTTTGTTATTATTTAAAAACGACTAGTGAGTTTTAGGGTTTTAGCGGTAAAACACGGAAAGTGAATATTATTTGGTTCTGGGGGGTGTAAAACGGGCAAATGAGTATAATTTTTTTTCATGGGCGTGAAAACCGATTAGGGAATTTTTTGGGTTCATGGAGTTAACACGGCTAGTGGTATTTTGGGGGGGGGTTAAGGGGAAAAAAACAGTGAGTATTTTAGTTTGGGTTTAGGGAGGTAAAAAACGGACTATGGAATATTTTTTTTTTTCTGGAAGGGGGGGGGGGGGGGGGAAACGGAAGTGAAATTTTTTGGTTCATGGGGAATGTTAAAAGGGGTTGAGTTATTAGTTTGGGGCATGAAGTTAAAAAACAAATATGAGTAAATTTGTTTGGTTTTATGCATGGAAAAGGCTAAGAATTTTTTTGGGCTTTAGGTAAACACGGACAAGTGAGTATAAAAGTTTGTTTTTAGGCATGAAAAGGACAAGGGAGTAAAATTGTTTTTCTGCGTTAAACACGGACTAGTGAGGGTATTTTGGGAGCATGTAAAAAAGGCTATGGGTTTTAGTTGGCATGATGGAAAAAGGCAAAGGGGAATTAGTTGGTTCATGGAGTGGTAACGGACTAGGATAATTAGTTTTGTTCTGGGAGGTAAACAGGGGCTATAGTTAAAAATTTGGTTCATGGCAGGGAAAAGGGTATAATATTTTTTGGTTTCTGGCGGAAACACGGGCTAGTGAAATTTTGTTTTTTTCATTCAGGAAAACAGGCATTATTTTAGTTTTGGGTTATGTAGTGTAAAACCCCCCTTTTGAATTATTTGGTCCATGGCATGAAAAAAAGGACTAGTGAGTAATTTTAGTTTTGGGCCGGGTTAAAAACCGGATATGATATTAGTTTTGGTTCATGAAGGAAACAGGACAGTAATATTTAGTTCAGAGTGTTTTAAAAGGGAAAAGGAGAAAATTTTTTGGGTTTAGGCAGTGTAAACAATTTGATATATTAGTTTGGGGTTTACGTGTAAACAGGACTATGGGGTTTTTAAATTTGTTTGGGGTTAGGCATGTAAACACGGAATTTTATTATTATTTTTTCAGTCATGTAACACGAATGGGTATATTATTTGTTTTGCAGTTAAACAGGAAGTGAGAATTTTTGGGGGTTTGTCGGGGAAAAACCGGCAGTATTATTAAAATTTGGGTTTATGCAGTTAAACAGAT
>JARBHB010000223.1:0-18382 GCA_029891345.1 Dryococelus australis
ATTTTGTTTATCTTGTCTAATCTCTCAATAAATAATCAAGATCTCGTCATTATAATATCTGCATGTAAGTAACACTGCTGTGTTAATTACAGATATATTTTCATTCATTTGTTTTCGAAGGTTTACGTTGGCTATGCTGCTGCTGCTGCTGCTGCTGCTGTTGCTCTTGTGTTTATTGTCAACTGTTTTGTTTTATATGTCGGTAGATTATTTCGCGGGAATAAATTTTTTTTAATTGAAGATACTTGCAAAGTATATATTTCAAGACAATTTTCACATAAAAACAAGTGTCGGCGTTTGTTTAATTGTTTTGAAGGAAGGCAAGAAAGTTACCTTGTGAGCAGCAGTTCACCAGTGTTTACTTCTGCAAGAAAGTGATTGTGTGTGCTCCCATAAAACCTGGATGCGAAAGTGATACTTCTGCATGGTAATTACATGCTGCGATAATAACCTGAGAACAAGAGAAGGCATACGTTTTCCGTAAAATTTTATTTCGAAACGAGATGAAATGTTTTAGGGGGTTAGGCGTTCTCTGTCTCGGGAATTTATTTAGAGGTTTGGCTGGGTAGTGTGTCCCGGTAGTTTGTGGGGGTTTTTGTTTGGGAAGGGGGGGAGAGGGGAGCTGATTGTATGCTGCCTGTGAAGGAGTTTTGAAGCATGTGTATTCTTTATTATTGCCTTTTCCAAATTCACTGTGTAATTATGAAGTAACAATGTCTATACAGACGGTATCTTTGTAAAAGCAAGTAAGGACTGTGAAGTGTTATACGTGTGCTAAGAAGGAGGCTCAGTCTTAGAGGACAGCGTACAGCAAGATTTGTTTTTCATTCGAAAAGCATCTTTTCGGTTGGCATGAATAATTGTGTAGCAGTGAAGTGTCATTGTTTGAATTGTGCAAAAAAAGAAATACTGTGAGAGATTTCGTATCCGTGGCAGACAAACGTGGTTGTAGTGAAGTAATCGTCCACGGATTTTCATAACAACACTTGTTCAGGAGATATTTATATTATCCATGGACTTTAAGTGGTTCGGTTGGGGAGGGGGTTGCCCTGGTATTTTATTGAAATGGTAATCAGCTGTTAATGAAATCGGAACACGTAATGAGATTCAAGAGTCGCATATTTACTTTTGTAGGTGCATATTTATATTGAAGGTGTGTGCTGTCTTTAATTTTCGAGAGATGTGGGTTTTTTTTTTTTTTTTTTTTTTTTTTTTTTGTAGGATATTCTTCCATCTTTGAATAGGTAAACTGAATTACCCAAGGAGAAGGAAATGCCATACAATTTATAATGCTAGAAATATTACCATAAATTATGTGTGTGTCTTGTGAGGGTATTGCACAAGTCAATTCTAATGTGGGTTCTTTATCTTTAGCTAGTTAGGTTATAAATGCATAAGCGAAAAATATGATAACGCAGCAAAAATTAATTTCCTTTCGTGATATTGTTGTAGGTCCTTTAAAAGGACCGTTTATGAAGTTTGCGTTGCCCAGGGGCAGTCATTGGGTGGTTTGTACTGGTTGAACTGCCTTGGGTGCCCTCGCTGATGCGGCTTGGCCAGCTCCCTGGCAGGCAGAGTCTATACAGCAGTCTGTATTTCGCGGTCTTGTGCTGGTGGGACCGTTGTTTTTTAGTGAGCGAGACGACTTGCTTCTGCCTGCTATGCGCTCCAAAAGATGTCGTTGACGAAGCTGTTTATGATGCTCATGGCCTTGGATGATATGCAGTGTCTGGGTGAACTGCTTCATCACTTTGAGATGTTTAGATGCATAGCTTTCCTTCTCTTGCGCTGTCTTCTTCTTGTCTCCCTTGGATATGTTTTTTTCTGCAGTTCCTCGCTTTCTTTTGCTGCCTTACCACTGGTTTTAGAGGCCTATTGTGTTGCTGTGCTGCGCGTCTTCAAATGTCAGCTGGACGACGAAAGGTGTGGAGGATAAAATCGGGACGACTCCACGGTTGCGCGGGACCAATCACGTGGCTTTGCGGTTTGTGATTGGTCGCGCACCATGGAAGGGCACATTGACAAAACAAAATCGTTCTGGGCTGTGTACGGACACTTTCTCAGTAGGTTGCGCGCGTTGGACGTTCGCTCTGTAACATCTCTTCATGTCAGGGAATGGGGTTTTGTATTGGGTTATTAAGGTGTTTTATGGGGTGTGTAATTTATTAATTGTGTATTTTTTTTTTGTTAGTTCGTTTTTTTTGTTTATTGTTCTAATAAATGTTGGTTTATTTTAGGTAATGTATTTAGTGTTTATTTTGTTTGTATTGTTTTAATTGTTAATTAAGGTTGTTTGTGTTTGTAATATTTTTTTAAGTAAATGTTTTTTTTTACGTGTGTAGTTTTGTTAGTGTTTTTTTTGTGTGTCAATAAATTGTAAGGTGTTTGGTTTTTTTTTGTTGTTTTATAGTAGGGTTGTGTTGTGGGGGTGTTAGGGTAGTATGTGGGTATTAAATGGTTTGTTTAGTATAATTTGTTTTTATTAAGTTGTTTTGTATTTGTTTAATAGTAGGTATTTAAATGTTATTGTATGGTTTTTAAAGTGGTTTTTAGTTAGTTATGTGTTTTTGTAATTTTAATTGTTTGGTTTTAAATATTTGGTTTTGGTTTATATTTTTTTTTGTTATTATGTGTTTAATTTGGTAATAGTTAAAGGGGGAAAGTTAAGGGGGCAGTCCAAGTCGCGCTCAAGCCGTGCAGGACTGCAGTTCCCCAGTTCGGGCGAATCCACAGGCTGTGCGCAGGGCAACTATGCAGAGCGTGTTGGGGAGGTTGCTCGGTTATATTTGGTGTGTGATGGTAATTACTGGCAGCTGAAGTCTGGAAAACTGGCGGGGAATGCAGCTCGCGAATAACAAAAAGGACAAGGATCCATCCCCGCGACACCGCCAGCTTGCCATCCGCAAACGATGAGGAGTGAACAAGTTGCTGTTGGCGTGGACGATCGCAGGGCGGTTTAGTCTTCCCAACATCCAAGCAGGCTTCTGCCCAAGAAAACTGAGAAGAAAGCCTAAGGTTTTGCCTGCCTGTTTGGTTAGCGGACGAGTAACAAACGGTCCTTATAAGGACCAAATGTTGTTCACATGAAGGGGAACAGTTGGTGCCTGACATCAGATACTTGTTTTGTGACAATAATTATTTTACGAATTTCTCCAGCATGCATTTGTGACTTATAAACATTAATACACAGTTTGCACGCGCGTGGCACATCACTTGGGGTGTGTACAATTGCTTTATGTAATGTATTGGTAATGCAAACCAAGCAACTGCGTGAGACTTGTAACTACCATATTTCATTTCATTTGAAATGCATTTGCATACAACCATACATACACACATGCATACGCTTTGAACGTACATTGCATACATACACACACAACTCAGGAGGCCTACAACTATAATAGCTTTAATATGTAAAAAATATTAAGCTGGAATTTTTCAAATGAAGCTAAAAAAAAATTTTCAATTGAATCATAGTTAGTCAGGGTATTGGAAATTTGAGCTTGTCGTATTTAGCAAAACCATTGTGAGCACATGTGTGAGGGGCAAAATATTTTTAGAGGTATTTGATTGGATTTATATACACCGCCATTTTACATCCTGGACGCTACTCCCTCAGCGCGTGTCGTCAGTCCCTTGTTGAGGACCCATGGAGTAGCGCATTGGTATCTGTTTCCATGAATGGATTTTACTCTCTTTTTCCTGCCTGTTACGGGATAAAAGAGACTTGGTGAAGTTAATTGATTTTCATCAGCGCGTTAATTTAAAGTTCAGGATTTGTGAAGTACTGTCACGAGCTCCCTGTGAGCGAGCTAGTGGACTGTTTGTTATAAAAAAGCGGAGGTTTTAATAGCCAAATGAAGTTATTTTGATAAAAGTTAGCTTTCCCATGCGAGTGGGTCGGGTTAATATAATTAAATTAATTTATGTATATTGAAGTTAATTTAGGGGGGGTTTCGCGAAAATTTTAAATCAGTGTAGTTGTTTCAGTTTCAGGAATTATCATATACAATTAAATAATCTGATCGGTGGTGGTGAATGCATGTCTGAATGTACCATGTCAAGTCTAATTGGTGTAGTTGTACTTAAAATGAGCTTGTTTCATTTTGTGTATTGTGTTTTTCGACATATGTAGTGGTCAGTGATACTGTAACTGCTACCTCCCTATTGCAATATGTGATGGCCTTCAACGGGCGTTTTTGAGGGCTAGGCGAGTTGGTTAACTCCGAAGCGTAGAGGGTGCGACCTGTCTTTTCAAGGGTACACGGACGTTCCCCTTGCAGTGACAGTTTTCCTTTTGCATGCCTCATGTGTAGGGTGTCAGCATCGCGGATGACGTTTTCCAAAAAACACTTTCAGCACGACTCGTGTTCTTCATAGTTGAGCCCCGATATGCGTTTCCACTCTCCCGTGGCAAGCCTGCGGATTGCGGCTTGGTGATGCCCTGGATGTTGTAGACTAGCACCTTCGGTGGCGCTTTGCCCCCCTTCTTACCCAGTCCTTTGCCACCCTTGCGCGTCCAGTCATGTTGGCTTATTCCTTGTTGCAGCTGGCTGGATTGTGTGAGCAATTTTCCCTTTCCATTACACTTTTGAATGAAATGGCTGTGCTTGTAATTTGGCTTGACCTTCCGCCAATAGGTGCGTGGCCAATTGCAGCGCGCCTCGCGTTTTAACAAATGTTTCTGCATGGTGGTGACGCAGACAGCCACAGAGGAGGTGTCGGAGGACAGGAGACCAGAATGGGTCGCACTAAGCAGACGCCGCAAGTCGACGGAGGTAATGCCCCGCGAAAGCAGCTTGCTACAAAGCTGCTAGCAGAGTGCCCCAGCTACAGGGGGAGTGAAGAAGCCACATCGCTATCGGGCCTGGGAACTGTTGCTTTGAGGGAGGATTAGGGCGCTTACAGAAAAAGCACCGAACTGCTATCCGCAAGCTTGCCCTTCCAGCAGCCTGGTAGAGTGAGTTGCGCAGGACTTCAAGACGACCTGCGCCTTCCACGAGCTCGGCAGCAGTTATGGCTCTGCTCAGCAGGAGGGAGTGTGGAAGCTACCTGGTTTGGGGGTGTGTGAGGCCACAACCTGTTGTGCTATCCACGCCAAAAAAGAGGTCACCATCATGCCCAAAGGACACCATCCAGCTGGCCAGGCGGATACGTGGGGAGCGGCCTAGGGGACACTTCGCCATTATCTGGCAGTAGAAACAAAAAACGAGGCCCTTATGAGGGCCAATAATAACTGACAAATTTGGAAAGGGAAACAGTTTCATGTTTACAATTTACCTAGATTTTTGTGCTTTGGTGTTAGATGTACATCATTTTCCTTATACTTGCTGGGCTTGTTTTAGTTAATTTAATTAATTAATTAATAAATTATTGATGAGTATATAATTTCAATTCAAGCTGGTGCGCTCTCTCTTCTCTCTCTCTCTCTCTCTCTCTCTCTCTCTGCTCTCTCTCTTCTAGGTAGGTATGATGATGATGATGGTAGTGTGTAGTTTCAGTAAAAATTGTCAAACTTATATATATATATATCTAAATATATATATATATATATACTTATATATAAAGTATTTATGTTACAAAATATAAAATATATATATACACACCACACACACATGTACACATATATATATTTATAGTATAAGGTAAGGGGAAGTTTTTTTGTATAGGGAGAAGTGACAGAGGAGAGCCGGTACCTTCAGGTATATAATTGTTGCCCTTAGAAGGCCGATATGTGGCATTGTGCCACAGTGCTTTGCAAGCATCCTCATTTCTTCTTTGGTGCGTTTCTTTGGCGATTTGCTCTTCGGGGGCACCTTTCTTCGGTTTTGGAGGCACTCAGAGGTTTTCTTGTGTTGGAGGGCTTCGACACCTTTCGGCCTTCGAAGGTGACTTCTTGGGCTTCGGTGCCGTGGCTGCGCCTTCTTTTTTTCTCAGCGCGTAGTGTAGCTTTTTGACGACTTCTGAGTCACATGCTAGTCTTCTTGGCTACGGATCTCTTCTTTCCTTGGGGGCAGAGCCCCTCGTTTCCACCAGCTGGTCTTGGGTGGTAGAACACTGCCAGACCCAGATGCCAGTTGAAGGACCCTGAGGCCCCTTCTTTCGTTGACGAGTCGCCGTGGACTACAGCTTGCTCTTCAAGGTTTTTATCGATGAAAGTGCCAAATTCTCAGCATTCAACTTTTGTAGGTGGATGCAAATACTTCTTTATGGCTTGCAGCGAAGAAGAACGTTTTCTTAGATCTTTGATTTGCAGAACCCACAATTCCGGATGTCGCGGGTGTGCTAGGCTAGGTCGTGGCTTCTTCGAGGGCGGCTTTGCCTTTCTTTGGGGATTGGCAGCCTGAGATGGGGCATTCTGGGGCTGCTGCTGCTGTCCTGTGTCTGGCCATGACGTGTTGGCGTATGAACTGACAAGGAATGTACGTGAAACGGTTGGATTTTCGTTACCCAATTTTTTGGTCCCGGACCGAATCGGAAACTCTCGATTCCTCGCTGCCTGGGGGAGCAGCGCACTCGGGACGCATGAAAGTAATGCAATGGTTTTCACACTGCAATTTCGACCTTTGGGATGCGAGTGGCCTGCAATATCATTTGTGCAGGCACAGTAAAGGTTTAAGTGTTACCTGTGGAATGGCATGGCTCGAAAGCTTAATGGCGTGGACTAGCTGGCTATTGCAGAGTTGAACCGTGACTCATCCAAAATCCTCACTCGCCGTCGGTTCCGGGCTCCAGGATGCGCGGACTGCATCGCTGGGGTTGGGCAGTTTCAGGTGTCTTGCCACAGCCTTCCTGCATTTCACTGCCAAGTTTGGTGGCGGCGGCGTTGCCTAGCTGAATACAGCTATTTGAATTTAAGGTGCGCAAAAAATTTTTTTAAATTGAAAAATTGCTGGTCGATATTAAGTGCATAAATTTTTTGTGGAAATGCTTGATAATAGTGAAGAAATAGTCTGGTACTGAGCATCATGTTTCTTGGTAACATGGAAAGAATTTTGTACTTGGTGGCATTCTGTAAGCAGAAAGAAGATAGTATTCTTGTTTAGCAATTGTGAAGGGGGCCTGTTTAAACTGTCGACGTGATTCAGTTTAGTGATTAAATTTTTATTGCATTTAAGCACAATAGGGGGAAAAAGTTTATACTAGGGGCCCCAGTGTACCCCCCAATCACGGGGGGGGCCACCCAAAAAATATATTTTGCAGTGGAGGCAGCACCACAACAATGCCAGGGTATGCGGGCCCCTTTGGCTAACAGGGAAACATGAGTGGGCATGGCAAGTGTGGGGATATATAACTGTAATTCCCTAAAAAAAAAAAAGAGGAGTTTATTTGTTATTGACGATGTGTATCTTATTTGGGAGACAGGCGTATGCACCCCCATTTTTAAATTTTGGGTTTGGGTAATAGGGGAAAACAAGTACTGCATCTACATTGGGTAAAATTTTTTAAAATTTGATTGAACGGTTTTTAAAAGGGGGGGGGGGCTATGTAAGTTTGTGGGTGGGGATTTTCTAGAAAAAAAATTGTTGTGTGTGGCAAAGGGGAAGCAATCCCATGATTGTAGGAAAACCCAGTTATGTCTGTAATTTTTATTTTTTTAATTTTTTGTTTAGTGCCCAGCCAATGGTGTGTGAATAATTGAAAAGTTAAGTTGTTTATGAAAACCCTGGGGAAAAAAAACAAACCCTAATAATTTATTTTAAAATTTCCCACTGGAGTTAATTTGGGGTGATGAAAAAATTTTACTTGTTAATTCATATTGTGTTTAAAAAAATAGGGACGGGAAAGATAGAATTAATTAAAAAGGATATTTAAAATGGTTTAAAAAAAAATTTCCATTGTACGTGAATTGGTTATAACAGTTTTTTTTGTCGCCGAAAGAAAACCCTTTTTTGGGGGGGAAATAATTAAAAAAAAATTTAAATATTTTTTATGTTTAATTATTTTTACAAAAAACCCCTTCTAAGGAAAAGATTGGGAAAAAAAAAAAATGGTATGAGATGATGTTTAAAATTTATTGTTATTTGTTGGGGGGGGGGGGGGGGGGGGATTTTTATTTTAAAGCCAGATTAGTTTTGTTTCTATTTTTAAGACGGGTAGGTTGGTATTTCTTTTGTAAAAAATATGAAATAAATTATTTTTTTCCCAAAAGGGAATTTGGGTTGTGTTGTTTTTGCACATAAAAAGGCTGGATGAAAAGTATGATTTGTTTTTTTCCCTAACTTCAAAAATAATAAGATTTGTCATTAAATTTGCAGTAAGTAAACGCTTTGGGTTTAAATTAAAATATATTTTTTTATTTTTTTTCGAAGGTTTAGTTGGCTGGTGTGCTGTTTTTGTGTGTTGGGTTTTTGTTTTTTGTCAATGTTTTGTTTATAGTGGTAGATTATTTGGGAAAAAAATTTTTTTTAAATTGGGAAAATTTGCAAGTATATATTTAAGACAATTTTTACTTAAAAAAAGTTCGGGTTTGTTTATTGTTTTTAAGGAAGGCAAAGAAAGTTTTCTGGGAGCGTTACGTGTTTTTAGAAAAAAAGTGAAATTTTGTTTGTGTATAAATGGATGGGAAAGTGATACTTTGTGGTAATTAATGTGGAAAAACCAAAAGAGAAAAGAGGAAAACGTTTTCCGTAAAAAAATTTTTTCGAAAGGATGAAAAGTTTTAGGGGGGTTGGGTTCTTGTTGGGAAATTTTTTAGAGGTTTGGTGGGTGGTGTCCGGTAGTTTGTGGGGGTTTTTGTTTGGGAAGGGGGGGCGGGGAGTGATTTATGAGCCCGTGAAGGGTTTGAAGCGTGTATTTTTTTTTTATTGCCCTTTTTTTAAATTAGTGTAATTTGAAGTAACATTTTTAAAAGACGGGATTTTGTAAAAAGCAAGTAAGGACCCGGGGGTTTACGTGTGTAAGAAAGGGGGTCGTCTTAGAGGAAACGACAGCAAAATTTGTTTTTATTCGAAAAGCATCTTTGGTTGGCATGAAAAAGTTGTCAGCGTGAAGTGTATTGGAGACACTTTTCTTCCCCTAAAGTGTTAGTGCCCTTTTCCAATCGGGGAATGATATGCAAAATAAACAAGAAAATACGTTTAAAGTTTATGTATTTAAAGAAAAACGTTATAATTTTTTATTAAATAATTTACAATAGCAATTTCAACAGAAAATGTTAATGTACTTTTTGAATAAATTGATTAATTTTCTAAAATTTTTCCGGATCTCTAAGTGGTTCGGTTGGGAGGGGGGTTTTGCCTGAAATTTATTGAAGGTAATCAGTTTTTAATGAATCGGAAAAATTTATGGATTCAAGGTCGCTATTTACTTTTGTGGAGTTTTATTTGAAGGTGGTGCTGCCATTTTCGGAGATGGGGGTTTTTTTTTTTTTTTGTTTTTTTTTTTTTTTTTTTTATTTTCCCCCCACTTTGATTGGGTCTGAACTCCAAGGCAGGTGAAATACAATTTTATAGCTAGAAATATTACATTTTAAAATTGTGTGTTTGTCGGGTTTTTCACAGATAAAATTGTGGGTTTTTTTCTTTAGTGTTAGGATAAATTAAAAGCGAAAATATGTTAAAAAAAACACAAAAATTATTTCCTTGAGCGGGGGGTGGGCCCAAAAGCCCGCGGCCGCCTTTTACAAAAGTTACTGAAGGGGGGTTTCGCGACACCACAGAGGAGGGGTTTGGCGGACCAGGGGCCGAATCTCCATAAGCAACAGCCCGCAAGTCGAGGGGGGTAAGCCCCGCGAAAGCAGCTTTTCAAAGGCTCGCCAGTGCCCCAGCTACAGGGGGGGTGAAAAAGCCACTCCATCCTTAACTGGCGGGGGAGATTTGGCTACAAAAAGCACGAATGTCATCCAAACTGCCCTTCACCTTAAAGATTGCGCAGGTTAGACGACTGCGCTTCAAGCTCGGCAGTTATGGTTGAGGGGCAGGGAAACCTTCTTGGGGGTGTTGAGGGGGCACCAAAACCTTTTGCTATCCCGCCAAAAGAGCCCATCATCCCAAGGACATCCAGGGGGGGCCCGGCGATCGTGGGGGCGGCCTAGACACTTCGCATTCTCGCTGCAAAGTAGGGAAAAAAAACCCCCCCCCCCTTTTTTTTTTTTTTTTTTTTTTTTTAGATGTAACACATTTTTCTTATACTTGCTGGGGGGTTTTAAATTAATTTAATTAAATATTAATAAATTATTGATTTAATTATATAATTTCATTCAGGGTGCCCCTTCTCTCTCTCTCTCGTCTTTTTCTTTTAACATCCCAAAAAAGGAATTTTGTATTGGGGGCATTGTAAGAAAAAAGAAACTGTTTTGTATAGAAATTTGTGAGGTGTTGCATTAATAGTCAGCCGTGATTCGTTAGAGTTAAAATTTTATTCATTTACAGACATAGGTGGGAAAGTATCATATTTTGGACGTGTATCCCCAACACAGGAGCCAAAAAATATTCCCTTGCATTTTGCGAGGGCACACAAACATCCCAGTGTATGCACCCTTTTGGAAACGGGGAAAATGAGTAGGATGGCAAGGTGGATATTATAAAATGAAATTGCCTAAAAAAAACCCAGGGGATTTTATTTTGTCTGAGTTGGGGTATATTTTTATTGGGAAAAGGGGTTTTACGCAGACTAGTTTTATTTGGGTTTTTGGGTAATGAGGAAAGTCATGCATCCCAATTGTAGAATTTTGTTTAAATATTATAATGAAACGAAATATTTTCCCGAAGATAGTAATTTTTTTTTTTTTTTTTGGGGGGTTTGGGGGATTTTCAGTGAAAAAGTTTGTGGGGCAAGGAAGCAATGCTGATTTAGGAAAAAAGTTTGTAGTGTTTTTATTTTTTTATTTTTTTGAGGACAGCCCAAAGGTGTGTTTTTAAAAATTGCACGACAGGTACATTGATTATGTAAAAAATGGGGGGGAAAAAAAATAAAACAAATAAATTTTTTTTTGCAAGGGCGTTAATATTGGGTGATGAAAAAATAATTGTCTAATTATATTTAAAAAGTTTATAAAATTAATGACGGAAAGATGCATTAATTCAAAAGGAATATTTAAAAGGTTTAAAAAAATTTCCATTGACAGGATTTTTTTAAAGTAATTTTTTGTCCCCGAACGAAAACCATTCATTTCCGGGGAACCAACTTGAAAAAAAAAACCTCCCTTTTTTATCGCCCATAAACATTTTTAAAGAAAACCCCTTTAAGGGGAAAACGACTTCGAAAAAAAAAAATGGTGAAGGGGAAATTGGGGGTTTTTAAAACCCTATTTTTTGTTACTTGTTGGCGGGGGGGGGGGGGGGGGGAGTTTTTATTTCAAGCCTTGATTAGTATTGCTTTTCGCTATTTTTTAAGGGCGAGGTTAGGTTTCGGTAATTTCGATAATTAAAATTTAAAATAAAATTTATTTTTTAACTAAAAAATTTAAAATTGTTGTGGGTTTTTTCTGCACACTAAAATTTTTCTGGTGTAAAGTAATTCGATTTTGTTTATTTGTTAATCTCTAATAAATATCAAAAATTCGTCATTTTTCTGGGGTAAGTAAACTGTGTGTAATTTAAAATTATTTTCATTTATTTGTTTTCGAGGTTAGTTGGCTTCTGTGCTGCTGCTGTGGGTGCTGTTGTTTGTGTTTTTTGTCAATGGTTTTTTTTATGTCGGTAGTTATTTCGGGGAATTTAAAATTTTTTTTAAAATTTAGATATTGCAAATTATATTTCAGACAATTTTCCATAAAAAATTGTCGGCGTTTGTTAATTGTTGAAGGAGGCAAGAAAGTTACCTTTTTTGAGCACGTTTTCCGGTTTATCTGCAGAAAGGAGTGTGTGTATAAACTGGTGGAAAGTGTACTTTGCATGGTAATTACATGTGGTAACAACTGAGGACAGGAAGGGGATACGTTTTGTTAAATTTTTTTCGAAAGAGATGAAAGTTTTTGGGGGTTAGGGTTTCTTGTCTGGGAATTTATTTAGAGGTTTGGTGGGAGGGTCCGGAGTTTGGGGGGTTTTTGTTGGGAAGGGGGAGAGGGGAGTGATTTTTATGCTGGCCGTGAAAGGGTTTGAAAGATGTGTATTTTTTTTATTGCCCTTTTTCCCCAAAATTCACTGTGTTTAAATTTTGAAAGAACAATGTCTTACAGACGGTATTTTGTAAAAGCAAGTAAGGGGTGGAAGTGTTATACGTGTGTTTAGAGGAAAGGTCGTTTAGAGGACAGCCGTACAGCAAGATTTGTTTTTCATTCGAAAAGTCTTTTCGGTTGGCATGAATAATTTTAGCGTGAGTGTCATTGTTTGATTGTGCAAAAGAAATATGTGAAAAAAAAAAAAAAAAAAAAAAAAAAAAAAAAAAAAAAAAAAAAAAAAAAAAAAAACCCCCCCCCCCCCCCCCCCCCCCCCCCCCCCCCCCCCAAAATTTTAGCAGTTGCATGTTGGGGTTTGGGGGGGGGCATCACACAATTTTCCCCTCGCACCCCCCCCCCCCAAATTAATACTAACATATCTTTCTTTTTCTGTAACTACATGGCTGAGAATATATTGAAAAAAAATGTAATTTAAAAAAAAAAATTCATATTTAAATTTCTTACTGGGTAAGCTTTTTAGGTTAAAATTTGAATGCCAACGGCAGCGGTGTTCCAAAACGGGCACCATCTAAGACTACGCGCCCGACCCTGTTTAACTTCGGGGATCAGACGAGAACCGATAATTATTTTTAGAATTTTTCCCCGGGCATGATTGGGGAATTATCCCAATTAAAAACGGGTTGCAAGGCGGTGGCAATACATTGGGGTGAGTAAAATTGCTTTATGTATTTTAATTTTGTATTCCCAAAACCAAAGACCGCGGAGTTTTGAAACTCCCATATTCTATTTTCTTTTGAAATGCATTTGATCAAAAAATTTAAACACATTATAGTAGACGTAATGCTAAAAACACAACAGGAGGTACAAACTTTATATACTTTAAATTTTGTAAAAAAATAACCCTGGAATTTTAATTGAAGCAAAAAAAAAAATTTTTAAATGAATTTAGTTAGTGGGTAAAAAATTTTGCCTTTGGTGTATTAGCAAAAATTTGTACCCATGTGTGAGGGGAAAGATATATTTGAGGTTTTTGATTGGATTTATATCCCCCCATTTTACATCATGGAGATCTGGGTGTCGGTCAGTCCTTGTGAGGAACCTGGGTAGGCCGGGCGCCCCGTTTAATATTTTGGCCTTAAAGGGCCGATATTGGCATTGTGCCACAAAACTGAAAGCATTTTCTTCTTTTTGGAAAGCAGTTTTCTTTGGCGATTTGCTCTTGGGGGCACTTTCTTTCTTTTTTGGACACGAGGTTTTTTGGGGGGGGAAGGTTCGACACCTTTTTCGCCTTCGAAGGGGGATTCGGGGTTCGGGCGGGCTTCCTTCTTTTTTTTCACTGTAGGTGTACTTTTTTTACTACTTTTTGGGTCATCCCGTCTTCGGCCCGGGATTTTTCTTTTTCCGGGGGGAGCACCCGTTTCCCCAGCTGTTTTGGGGCGGGTCAGGAGACGCCAGCCAATGCCATTTGAGGACCCTGGGGCCCCTTCCTTTCCTGGCCGGTTCGCCGGTTTCAGCTGCCTTCGGGTTTTTTTAAAGAAATCCAACTTCCAGCATCAATTTTGTGGTATCAACTACTTCTTTGGCTTGCAGCGAAGACCGCTCTTTCCTTAGTTGATTGCGAAAAACATCCCGATGTTACCGGGTTTTTGCAGGCTTGGCTGGGGTTTTGGGGCCGCTTTGCTTTTTTTGGGGGAGACCGCCTGAGATGGGCACTTGTGGGGTGCTGCTTTCTCCGTGTTCATACGTTTTGACGTATGAAGCACGGGAAAGATGAACGGCGGTTTTCCCCATTTTTTGGTCCGGACGATCGGAAAAACTCGTACCTCCTAGCATGGGGACAGCGCACTCGGGGCGATGAAGTAATGCAATGCGTTTTTCCCCGCAATTGAACTTTAGGGGTGCGAGTGGCCTGCAATATCATTTGGGGAGGCCAGTAAAATAGTTTCCTGTGGAATGGTGGTCCGAAAAACTTTAATTGGCGGCACTAGAGCTATTTTGAGTTAACCGGCCCCTCTCCAACATCCACTCCCCGCTTCGGGTCAGGAGGGGCGGACGGAGCCTGGGGGGGCAGTTTCTGGGGGGGGTCTTCCACAGCCTTTCCCCATTTCACTGCCAATTTTGGGGGCGGGAGGGGATGCCTGAGGGTGAAATACAGCTATTTGAATTTAAGGTGCCCAACAAAACTTTTAATTTCCCAAATGCTTCGCACTATTCAAGTGATATTGTGCTGGAAAGTTGGGTAATTGAAAAAGTTGGTACTTGGCTCATGTCTTTTGGAAAATGCACAAGAATTTTGTCTTTGGGGATTCGTAAGCAGAAAAATATTTTTCTTGTTACAATTGTGAGGGCCTGTTTAAAAAATATCGACGATGATTCATTTTGTAATTAAATTTTACTTGCATTTACAGCACTAGGGGGAAAAAATCTACTATGGCCCCGTTATCCCCATACGGCAAACAAAAATTAACTTACCGTGCAGTTTCGACAGCACACAAAAAATCCATGTTTCAGCCTTTTGGGTACAGGGGAACTGAGGTAGGCAGGCAAGTGTGATATTATCAACTGTAAGCCTAAAAAAAAAAAAAGCCAAGAGAGTTTACTTTGCTCATTGGGGAGTATGTGATATTTACTTATTTGGAGAACAGCGTTACTGCAGACTCCCAGTTTTATTGTTTTGCGGCGAGTAATAGAGGAACTAAGTCACTTGCATCTACATTGTACAGAATTTTGTTAAATATTGATAATGAATACGAGCTAACTTTTCTCCAAAGAAGACTATGTAAGTTTGTGGTACGGTGTATTTTCTAGTGAAATTGTTAGTGGTTGTGGCACAAGGAAGCCAAAGCACCTGATTGTAGGAAACCAGTTATGTAAGCTGTAATTTTATTTTTTTTATTTTTTCGTTTAGTGAAAGCCACTGGTGCTGCCTAGTTAAATTATTGCACGGGACAGTTACAGTTGATTATTGTAAACCCTAGGGGAAAAAAACCTTAACCACAAATAAATATATTTTATTGCCACAGTGGACGTTAATATTGGGTGATGAAAAAATATACATTGTCTCAATTCATATTGAAATGTTATAATAAATAGTGACGAAGATGAGACATTCAATTCAAAGAATAAGTTTAAATGGTCCTTAAAAAATTTCCATTGTACAGTGAAATTGGTTTATACACAGCTATTATCTGGTCCGCCGGACCCAGAAACGACACTTCATTCTCCCTGGGGAACACTACATTGAAACAAAATAACCTTATTTCTACCTGGCCATAAATATTTTTCAACAAGAAAACCCTTTTACAGGAACAACGACTGCGAATAAAAATGGTGAAGATGAGTATACACCATACTTACTGTTACTTTGTTAGCGGGGGGGGGGGGGGGGGAGGGCGGGGGGGGGGATTTTTTATTTTCAAGACCATGATTATGTATTGCTTTCGCTTTTTTTTTATATGACGAGGTTAGGTCTCGGTAATTGTTTGTAATGAAATGAAAAAAATTCACTTTGTACACTAACATGAATATTTTGTTGTGTTGTTTTCTGCACACTAAAATAGGTGGATGTAAAGTAATTCGATTTTGTTTATCTTGTCTAATCTCTCCAACTAAATAATCCGATCTCGTCAGTATAATATCTGGCATGTAAGTAACACTGTGTGTTAATTACAGATTATTTTTCAATTTATTTGTTTCGAGGTTTTACGTCGGCTATTGTTGTGCTGTGGTGCTGTGTGCTGTTGCTCTTGTGTTTATTGTCAACTGTTTTTGTTTATATGTCGGTAGATTATTTCGCGGAGGGAATAAATTTTTTTTATTGAAGCTACTTGCAAAGTATATATTTCAAGACAATTTTACAATAAAAACAAGTGTGCGGTATTGTTTATTGTTTTGAAGAAGGCAAGAAAGTTTAACTGTGAGCGCAGTTCACCAGTGTTTACTTTGCAGAAAAGTGATTGTGTGTGCTCCCATCAAACCTGGATGCGTTTGTGATACTTCTGCATGGTAATGACATGCGCGCATAATAACCTGAGAAACATGGTAGGCATCGGTTTTCCGATAAAATTTTTAATTCGAAACGAGATGAAATGTTTTAGGGGGTTAGGCGGTTCTCTGTCTCGGGAAAATTATTTTGAGGTTTTGGCTGGGTAGGTGTCCCGGTAGTTTGTGGGGGTTTTGTGTTGGGACAGGGGGGGAGAGGGGAGTGATTGTTTGCTGCTTGACATTGAGGTGAGGGTGTTTGAAGCGATGTGTATTCTTTAATATTGCCTTTACCCAATTCACTGTGTAAGTAGAAGTAACAATTTGTCTTACAGCGGATATCTTTGTAAAAGCAAGTAAGGATGTGAAGTGATGTTAAGTGTGCTAAGAAGTGAGGCTAGTCTTAGAGGACAGCGTACAGAAGATTTGTTTTCATTCGAAAAGCATCTTTTCGGTTGGCATGAATATTGTGTAGCATTGAAGTTGTCATTGGTTTGAATTGTGCAACAAAAGAAATACTGTTGAGAGATTTCGTATCCGTGCGCAGGCAAAGTGGTTTGTAGTGAAGTAATCGTCCACGGATTTTCATAAAACACGTCGTTCAGGAGATATTTATCTTACAAATAGTAAGTTTTGTGGTTGAGTTTATGAATAATGCATGTTAGAGACTGTTTACACAACATGTTTAGAATGTTTGATTTGAATTTGTTGTGGTGGTAAAAAAAATATCCTGTTAATGATTTTCACGATGGTCCTTGTAAAAAAAGTTTCTCATTGTAAGGAAGGAGCAGGTATTGGTTCCTACCCCCCCCCCCCCCCATTAGTTTTTCAGCTGTTGCAAGTTGGTTGATTGGGGGTGTATCACACAATTTCCTCTCGCACACCCCCCCCCCCCCATCATTCATACATACATATCTTTCCCTTTTTCTGTATCCGACATGGCCCGAGGAGATATATTGAAAATAATGTAATTAAAAAAACCATTCATATGTCAATTTTTCTTACTGGCATAGAGCTTGTAGGCATAAAAATATGAATTAGCCAACGGCACGCGGTGTCCAAGCGTCGGCCAACCCATCTAAGTACTAACGCGCCCGACTGTTTAACTTCGGTTGGTCAGACGAGAACCGGTGTTTTCTGGGGGTATGGCGTTGGCAAGTGTACTTTGCTATTCTTAGGGTTTGTACACACTTTATGATTAGATTTGTAAAAAACACTTGTAATATGCTGCGTGCAGGTTTGATTTCCTGATTTTGTACAAGATGGTTAACTTGCATGATGTTAATGAAAAACACACTGTTAAGTAACTCCGAATCTTGTTATGTGATCTGATTTTAGGTTTGCATAGTGTGAGCAGTGCAAATTCTCAACTTCCTGAACGTTTTAATGAAGTTGTGCAGTCATTTTACTTACAATCAAACAAAAAGTAGATCACAATATCTGGGTACAGACATGACTAACAACATGACCATAATTAACACAATGCTCGATAAAAATCTGATGAAATGAAAAATGAAGAGGGAAGATATACATAGAGGATATAGTGAGTGAAGAGATTTGGCGTATCTTAATATCGAGGTTTGAGAGCCGATTGAAGTTTTTCGGGTGAGTAAGGAGGAGCGCAGATTTTTAGAGGGGGAGGGGATGGGAGATCCCTGAGAAGAAACACGCAGACCAGCAGCATCGTCTGCTTACAATTCCAAAAATGTAGGAAATCCGTTGACCAGGTGGGGATTGAACAGGTTTGCATGGTGGGAGGCACGCCAAAAAGCTCGGCCTCCTAGCCCAAGAGGGTGTGGGAGAGGTATGTAATTCATCCAAATTAAGTTTCTTAAGCGGCCATACAAAGAGAATGGAGGGATATCATGTATGTTGTTTCGATGTGCAAAACGTGGCGTTGGAGACCATTGTCTCTCCTAAGTAGTTAGTGTCTCTCAACTCTGGGAATCTGAATCTGCAAATAAACAAGAAACATACGTTTAGCAGTTTCTCGACATTCTTAAGAATAACGGTATTCTTATTTTATTAAATATTTACAAATAGCATATTTTCAAACAGGTATATGTTACTGTACATTTGAATAAATTGATTAAATATCTATAATCTTTCCATGGATTCTTAAGTGGTTCGGTTGGGGAGTGGGTTGCCTGGTAATTTATTGAATGGTAATAGCTGATAAAGAAAACGGAAAACGTTATGGAAATTTAAGAGTGCATAAATTTTCTTTTGTAGGATGCATATTATATTGAAGGTGTGTGTGTCCCTTTTTTTCGGGGAGTGTTTGGGGGGTTTTTTTTTTTTTTTTTTTTTTTTTTTTTTTTGTTGGGTATTCCTCTCCAC
>JARBHB010000224.1:0-18380 GCA_029891345.1 Dryococelus australis
CTTTTTAAAGAGAGGCAGAGGGGGTCCCTACGATGGGATGAGAAAGTTTCCTAGGGTTGTGACCAAAATTATCCTCCACTTTAAAGACATCCCGGTAGTCACGAGTTTGGGAAATTTTCCCGTGTTTTATAAATTTTACCCCTTTTAAAGGCATGGCCGTGGGACCTACGATGGGGATGGGGAAGTTTCCCTAATTGTAAGCAAAATTAGCCTACCCTTTAAAAAGCATCCTGGTAGTCCTACAAGTATGAGAAAAGTTTCCATACATTGTGAGCAAATTTAAAGCCCACCACTTTTAAAGAGCATGGCCATGTATCCACGGGGATAAAATTTCCAGACAGTGGGCAATTGCCCCACCCTTTAAGAACAGCCATGGTATCCAAGATGGTATGGAAAAGTTTTTATACATTGTGAGCAAAATTTTCCTAACTTTTGAAAACATGGGGCCCGGGATCCTACATGGGGATAAAAGGTTTCCATGCCTTTAAAATTGCCCACCCCTTTGAGAGAGCAGGCCCTTATCCTACATGGGTATGGGGAAAGGTTTTTCCCGTAGGATTTGGGTCCAAAAATCCTACCCCTTTAGAAAAGATCATGGAGTTTCCGGGAAAAGGGGTTAAATTTCCAGGGGCTTTAAAAATTTTACCACTTTGGGAAATCCTTTTGATGGGTTTTAAATTAGGGCATTGGGCCTTTTTTTCCTACTTTTGGAATTTCCAGTTTTCCAATGGGGGAAAAATTTAAACCCTTTGGGGGCAATTTTAAAAAAGGGAAAAATGGAATGGAAAGGGGGGGAAAAAATTTTAAATTTAATTCAAAAACTCCCCTTTAGGAAAATGGATGAGTCCATGGTTGGGAAATTTCCATAAGCATTTGATCAATTTGAAAACCCCGGAAGGGGGCCCTTTTCCACAGGATGGGAAAATTTTTTGGATTGTTTGGGTAAAATTATTTCCCCGGGGGGCAATTTTTCCCTTTGATGGAAAGGAAAAGGTTTTTATGATTTTGGGGGGTTTTAATAAAAAAGGGGAAACCAAAATTGATGAAAAAAATTTAAGGTTATCAATTTCTACCAATTAAGAGCATGGCAAGGTAGTCTCCCATGGGTAGGAGAAGGTTTTTCCCGTAGGGAGTGGGACTCAAATTATGCCTACCACTTTAAAAGGCATGGCCAGTGGAGTCCTTAGATGGTATAAAAGGTTCCAGTAGGCCTTTGTGAGTCCAATTATGCCTACCACTTTTGAGAGACATGCCAGTGTAGTCCTACAGGGGATGGAGAAAGGTTTCCAGTAGGCATTGGGGGACTGCAAATTATGCCTACCCCTTTAGAAGAGCATGGCCCATGGTAGTCCTCGATGGATTTAAATTTCCAGTAGCATTGTGGAAATTATGCCTACCACTTTAAAAGGGGCATGGACATGGTAGTCTAGATGGTATTGGAAAGTTTTTCCGTAGGCTTGGAATCAAATTATGCCTACCCGCTTAGGGAGCAGATGGTATCCTAGATGGTATGAGAAGATTTCCTAGCCTTGGGCTGCAAATATGCCTCTTTAGAGAAAGTGCCAGTGGTATTTACGAATTGGGATAAATTTAAAGGCATTGGGATGCAATTATGAAAATTTAAAAAAGCAAAGCATGGTATCCACATTTTGGAGAAAGGTTCCAGTAGCTTGTAGTCCAATTTTGGCAATTTAAAGAAAATTGGAAGGAGTCCACAATTTTGGAATGTTTCCATGGCATTGTGTGAAATATCCATCTTTGAGGACATGGCCCTGTAGTCCTCATGGTATGAGAAAGTTTCCAGTAGCATTTTGGGGGGAAAAATTCCATTTAAGGATGGCCATGATCTACTTGGAATGGAAAAATATCCATAGCATTGGTACTGCAAATTTCCCACCCCTTTGAGGAAACATGCCCATGGAGTCTCATGGTATTGGGAAAATTTTCCTAGGATTGTGGATGCAAATTATCCTACATTAACATTATGCCATTTAGTTATACATGGGAATGGAGAAGTTTATTTGATTTTGACAGTCAATTATGGGCTCACTTTAGAGAGAGCATGCAGTGTAGTCCTTTCATGGTATGGAGAAAGTTTTTCCCTAAGCATTGTGGGCTCAAATTATGCTACCCTTTAGAAGAGCATGGCCATGAGTCCTAATGGTATGGAGAAAGTTTTCCAAATAGCATTGTGATCAAATTCCCACACTTTAAAAGAAGCATGGCCAGTGGTAATCCTACGATGGGGATGGAGAAGGTTTCCAGTAGGATTGTGGAGTTATGCCCCTTGAGAAGCATGGCCAGTGGTAGCCTACGATGGTATGGAAAAATTTCGAGGCATTGTGGATCCAATGCCTACCACTTGAGAGAGCATGGGGCGATGGTATGAAAAGGTCCATAGCATTGGATCCAATAAACCACTTAAGGCATGCCAGTGTCCTACGATGTATGGAAAAGGTTCAGTAGATGGCCATGGTAGTCCTACGATGGTATGGAAAAGTTTCCAGTAGCATGTGACGCAAATTATGCCTACCACTTTAGAAGAGCATGCCATGGTATCCTACATGGTATGGAAAAGTTTCCAGTGAGCATTGTGACTAGCAAATTTGCCTACCACTTAAGAGACATGCATGTGTATCCTACGATGTATGGAAAAGGTTTCCAGTAGCATTGTGGACTCAATTATCCTACCACTTTAGAAGCATGCCATGGTATCCTACATGTATGGAGAAAGTTTCCATAGCATTGTGACTCCAATTATCCTACCACTTTAAGAGAGCATGCCATGGTAGTCCTACGATGGTATGAGAAAGTTTCCAGTAGCATTGGACTCAATTATCCTACCACTTTAGAAAGCATGCCATGTATCCTACATGTATGAGAAAGTTTCCATAGCATTGTGAGTCTCAATTATGCCTACCACTTTAAGAGACATGCCATGGTAGTCCTACGATGTATGGAGAAAGTTTCCAGTAGCATTGTGGACTCAAATTATGCCTACCACTTAGAAAGCATGCCATGTAGTCCTACGATGGTATGGAGAAAGTTTCCAGTAGCATTGTGACTCAATTATGCCTACCACTTTAGAGAAGCATGCCATGGTATCCTACGATGTATGAGAAAGTTTCCAGTAGCATTGTGGACCAATTATGCCTACCACTTTAGAGAGACATGCCATGTAGTCCTACGATGGTATGGAGAAAGTTTCCAGTAGCATTGTGGACTCAAATTATGCCTACCACTTTAAGAGAGCATGGCCATGTAGTCCTACATGGTATGAGAAAGTTTCCAGTAGCATTGTGGACTCAATTATGCCTACCACTTTAAGAGAGCATGCCATGTAGTCCTACGATGGTATGAGAAAGTTTCCATAGCATTGTGACTCCAAATTATGCCTACCACTTTAGAGAGAGCATGCCAGTGTATCCTACATGGTATGAGAAAGGTTTCCAGTAGCATTGTGAGCTCAAATTATGCCTACCACTTTAGAGAGAGCATGGCCATGTAGTCCTACATGGTATGAGAAAGGTTTCCAGTAGCATTGTGATCCAAATTATGCCTACCACTTTAAGAGAGCATGCCATGGTAGTCCTACGATGGTATGAGAAAGTTTCCAGTAGCATTGTGAGTCCAATTATGCCTACCACTTAGAGAGCATGGCCAGTGGTATCCTACATGGTAGAGAAAGGTTTCCATAGCATTGTGGACTGCAATTATGCCTACCACTTTAGAGAGCATGCCATGGTATCCTACGATGGTATGAAAAGTTTCCATAGCATTGTGACTCAATTATGCCTACCACTTTAGAGAGAGCATGCCATGTATCCTACGATGGTATGGAAAAGGTTTCCATAGCATTGTGATCCAATTATGCCTACCACTTTAGAGAGAGCATGCCATGTATCCTACGATGGTATGAAAGTTTCCAGTACATTGGACTCAAATTATGCCTACCACTTTAGAGAGACATGCCATGGTATCCTACATGGTATGGAAAAGTTTCCAGTAGCATTGTGATCAAATTATGCCTACCACTTTAAGAGAGCATGCCATGGTAGTCCTACATGGTATGAGAAAGTTTCCATAGCATTGTGACTGCAAATTATGCCTACCACTTTAGAGAGAGCATGCCATGTAGTCCTACGATGGTATGAGAAAGTTTCCATAGCATTGTGACTCCAATTATGCCTACCACTTTAGAGAGAGCATGCCATGTAGTCCTACGATGGTATGAGAAATGTTCCAGTAGCATTGTGACTCAAATTATGCCTACCACTTAGAGAGAGCATGGCCAGTGGTAGTCCTACATGGTATGGAAAAGGTTTCCAGTAGCATGTGACTCAAATTATGCCTACCACTTTAGAGAGCATGCCATGTATCCTACGATGGTATGAGAAAGTTTCCAGTAGCATTGTGGACTCAAATTATGCCTACCACTTAGAGAGAGCATGGCCAGTGGTAGTCCTACATGGGTATGAGAAAGGTTTCCATAGGCATTGTGGACCACAAAATTTGCCTACCACTTTAGAGAGAGCATGGCCATGGTAGTCCCACGATGGGTATGGAAAAATTTCCAGTAGGATTGTGGATCAAATTATGCCCACCACTTTAGAGAGAGCATGGCCAGTGGGATCCTAAATGGGTATGGAAAAGGTTTCCCGTAGGGATTGGGACCCAAATTATCCTACCACTTTAGAAGAGCATGCCAGTGGTAGTCCCAAAGTGGGGAAGGAAAAGGTTTCCCAGTAGGATTGTGGGTCCAATTATCCTCCACTTTAGAGAGAGCATGGCCATGTAGCCTACATGGTAAAGGAGAAAGGTTTCCATAAAGGATGTGGGTCAAATTATGCCTACCCTTTTAAGAGAGCATGCCAGTGGGAGTCCTAGAAAGGGTATGGAAAAGTTTCCAGTAGGCATTGTGGATCCAATTATGCCTACCCTTTAGAAGAGCATGATGTTTGTCCTACATGGGTTGGAGAAAGGTTTCCAGTAGGCATTGTTTGGGCTCAAATTATGCCTCCCACTTTAGAAGGCATGGCCATGGTAGTCCTACATGGTAGGAAAAGGTTTCCAGTAGGCATTGTGGATCCAATTATGCCTACCACTTTAAAGAAGCATGGCCATGGTATCCTACGATGGGTAAGGAGAAAGGTTTTAGTAGGAAATTTTTGGATAAAATTATGCCTACCACTTTAGAGAGAGCAGGCCAGTGGTAGCCTACATTGGGATGGAGAAAGGTTCCCATAGGCATTGTGGAGCAATTAGCCTAAAACTTTAAAGAGCAGGGGGGTGGACCTACATTTGGGGGAAAAATTTCCAGTAGCATTGGGGGTCCAATTTTTGCCACCCCTTTTTAGAGACATGGGGAGGGGGTCCTACGGGATGGGGAAAGGGGTTTTCCGTACTTGGGGTCCCAAATTTGCCCACCACTTTAAAAAAGGCCCTGTATCCTACATGGGTTGGGGGGAAAGGTTTTCCATAGGCATTGGGGGGCCCAATATGAATTTAGGGAAAAAGGGGGTTTTCCCCCTAGGGAAAATTTTATAGGGGCGTTATCCACCCTTTTTTAGAAGTGGCCTGGAGTCACATTTTTAAAAAAGGGCCAGTAGGCTTGTGGTGAAATTTTTCCCCCTGGAAACCCCTTAGCCTACCCTTTTAAGGAGAAAGGTTTCCTAGATTGGTGGAAATTTCCTAATTTTGGGGGCAGGAAAATTTTTTAAATTTTGGGGAAAGGTTTCCGGGGGAAAAAAAAAAGTCCATTAAGGGACTGCCAGTTTATTTAAAAGGAGGAAAATTTCCAAAAAATTTTAGTCCCCCAAAAGTACCATTTTAAAAGCATGGCCATTTGCCCCCCATTTATGGAGAAAATTTTAAGGGATTTGGGTAAATTTTTTCCCCCTTGGGCTCCAAAAACCATTTTGGGAAAAGAAATTTTCCTACTGTTCCCTTCCTCTTGGAAGGAAAAACCCTTTACAGAGGAGGAAAAAAATTTTAACATTTTGGGGGTAAAAATTCCATTTTTAAAGGGCAAAAGGGTTTTCCCAAAGGGAGGAAAAAAATTTTCCCCCGATTTTGGGGGTAAAAATGTTCTTTTGAAAAAATTTTTTAACCCCCAGGGAGGAGAAAAGGTTTTCCCCCTTTTAAAATTTTTCCCCCCCCCCCAAAAAAATTTGGGGAAAAAAGGCCAAAAAGGCAAAAAACCCCCCTTTGAAAATTTAAAATGGGGTTTCCCCCTTTTGACTTTTAGACGGGTCTAAAAAAAACCTAAGGGTATAAAAAGGGCCAGGGTTTTAAACCCTTTTTAATTTGGGATAAAATTTCCCAAAGAAGAGAAAGGTTTTAGGATGGTAATTGGAAAATTTAGAGGATTGGCAATTTGAAAAGAAAGCATGGAATTTGGGCCAAAGGGTTTAAAATTAGAGGGGATTGGGTTTTTCCCAAATTTAAAGAATGGGGGTACCCCTGGGGTTTAAATTTTTTCCCGGGAAAATTTTGGCCAAAAAAACCCCTTTTAAAAAGAAGGGGGTAGCCTTGGGGGTGGAAAAGTTTCCTTAGATTGTGGACCAAAATGTAATTTAAGAGCATGGGATTATCCCACATTAAAGGAAAAGGGTTTTCTACTTGGGAGAAAATTTCCTACCCCTTTGGGACATGGGCCTTTTCCCTAGAGGTTGGAAAAGGGGTTTCCCCCGGGGGTGGGGAAAATTTTAACTTTAGAAAAATCCATTTTAAAAAGGAGGAAAAAGGGCCCCGGGTTTTGGGGGAAAAAATTTCCTACCCCTTTGGGAAAATTATCCTAAATGGGGAAAACATGGCCCGTGGTAAAATTTTCCCCCCTTTAAAAAGTCCAGTGGATTTCCCCAAGGGGGGGAAAAGGCAGAAAGTGGCCCAAATGTAATTTTTAAAAAAGGCATGTACCCAAATGTTAAAAGGCCAGTGGCATTGGGAAATCCTTTTAAAAGGGGCTGGCATGTTTTTTAAAATTTAGGAAAGGGAAATTTCCTACCATTGGGGGAAAAAAGGGGCCAAATTTAAAAATTTCCTAAATTTAGAAAAATTCCATTTAGAAAAATGAAAAATTTCCATCATTTTAAAAAAAATTTTCCATTTAGGGGGGATGAAAAATTTTTTGGGGGGAGAGGTTTTTATTTAGGGGAGGAAAATTTTTTCCTAAGGATGGGAAAGGGCCCCTGGGAGGGTCGATTGGGGCCCCCTTAAGGGAACCTTTTGTCCACTTTGGGGAAGGGAAATTTTTTAAATTTTGGGAAAAATTTTCCCACCATTTAAAAAAAATGGGCCCTTTTAAGGGATGGAAAAATTCCCCTACTTTGGAAAAATTTAAAAATTTGGACTCCTTTGCCTACATGGAGGAAAAGGGGTTTTCCCCTTTGGGGAAAAATTTGCCTCCATTAGGAAACATAGGGAGCCAAGTTTATGGAAAAGGTTTCCTGGGGATTTGGACCAATTTTGCCTACCATTTAAAAAGCATGGGGGTTCCCACATGGGTTTTTTTTTAAGGGGGGACCAAATTTTAAATTTAAAAGCCACCCCCCAAAAAGGGAAAGGGAAAAAATTTTAGGAAAAGTAACCAAATTACTCATTTAAAAAGGCAGGGATATTTTTGGGAAAGGGCCAGGAATGGGGGTCAAAATTTTTAAAATTTTGGGGGGGAAAAATTTTTTGAAATTTTTTTGGAAAATCCCAATTTGCCAAATTTGGAGAAACCACCCGTAACTTTGTTAAAATTTAAGGGATTTTGGGGGCCAAATTAAAGAATTTAGGGCCCTGGATGTTTCCTACTTTTGGGGGGGATCCTACATGTGGAAAAAATTTCCAACTTTGGGAACAACCTAATTTTTGAGAGAAAATTTGTAATGTGGATAAAAGCCTAATTTTGGAAAATGTATCCCTACATTAAAAATTTAGGTTTTGGGGGTCAAAAAGAATTTTAGAGTCCGTTAGCCGGGGGAAAATTTTTCCTACATTTGGGGGAAATTTCCCACTTTTGAGAAAGGGAAAGGGGTTCCCAAAAGGATGGAAAAACCAAATTTTACCAAAACCTCCATTTAAAACCCCTGGAATGGGAAAATTTAGGAAGTTCAAATTTTTTTTAAAAGCCACCCAAAAAGATGGATGGAAATTTGTAGGAAAAGGGCCAAAAAGGTAAAATTTTTGGCCCGGGTTTTTAGTGGGGGAAAAAAAATTTAAAAGGTTTATTTGCCCCAAAATTAAAGGGAAAGGGGTACCCTTGGGGGGAAAGGTTTTTTGGGTTTTAAAAATTTTCCCAATTGGGGGCAAAAGGGCCCCCCTGGAAAAAAAAAAAGTTTTTGATTAAGGGAAAATTTAAAAGGCGCAAAAGGGGCCCCGGGGGGGAAAAAATTTCCCCAAAAGGATGGGAAAATTCCAATAGGGCCCCTTTGGGTCAAAACCCAAACCCCTTTGGGGGGGAAGGCCAGGGAAGATGGGGGGGAAATTTCCAAAATTTTTTTACCCAAAAAATTCCTACCCCTTTTGGGAAATTTCCAGGGGATCCATTTTTGGGGAAATTTTCCATAGGAGTGGCCAATTCCTACCCTTTTGGAAGGGTGTTTGGGGGTATAAAAGGTTTTTTAGGTTTGGGGCCCTTATCTACCCCCTAGAGAAGTCCTGGTTTCATATTAAAAAAGGTTTTATGGAATTTCCAAATTTTTTGGGAGGGTTTCCCATTTTAAAAATTAAAGGGGGGGGTTTTAAAAGGGTTTTTAAAATGGCCTTTTAAGGGGGAATGAGTTTCCAGTGAATGGTAAAATTTTTTGGAAGGGGAAAAATTTTTACCTTTTGAAGGGAAAAGGGTTCCAAGGGAGGGAAAATTTTCCTAGGCATTTTTGGGGCGCTTTGTCCCTTTAAAGGGGAAAAAAGGGCCAGGGGACCCAAGGGAGGGAAATTTTCCAACTTTGGGGCTGCAAATTTCCTACAATTTTTAAAAATTTTCCCCTGGTAATTTGAGGGGAAAAATTTTTTTTGGGCTTAATTTTCCCTTTTTAAAAGGATGGAAAAGGGCCCCTTTGGGAAAAGGGTTTTTATTTTGGAAAGTGGCCAAAAAGCCACCCTTTTTAAAAAAAAGAGGTTTTTAGGGTTTTGGAAATTTTTCCTACATTTTGGGGCCCAATTTCCCCACAGAAAGGAGAGGTTTTCCCCGAAGGGGGAGAAATTTCCAACTTGGGCTGGAAAATTTGCCAAATTAAAAGTCCCTGGGTTGGGGTTTAAAAGGAACCTTTTAAGGGCTAAAAAAGCCCACCCTTTAGAGAAGGGGTTTTTTTCAAGTGGGTTTAAAAAATTTTAAAAAAAGTTTCTTTTGGGTCCACCTTAGGAAAAATCCTGGATTTGGGTTAGGGAAAATTTAGAGCATGGGGAAAAAATTTTTCCCCCTTTAAAAAAGGAAGGATTTAAAAATTTTTGGGAAAATTTAGGTTTTATAAAAAACCCCATTTGAGAGAATCCAGAGCCCCAAAAGGGAGGGAAAAATTTCCTACTTTGGAACCAAATTTCCCCAAAAGAGGATGGGTTTTTCCCCCGTGGGGAAAAAGGTTTTTATAAAAGGGACCAATTTTCCTACCATTTAGGAAGTCCCTGGCCAAAGGGAAAAAGGTTTCCCCCTAGGAGTAAAAATTTTTCCACTTTGGAAGGAGAGTTTTTAGGTCCTAATGGGTATGAGAAAGCCCAAAGGGGTCCAAAACCCAATTTAAAAGGCATGGGTTTATCCCCAATTTTTGGAGAAAGGTTTCCCCCGGATTTTGGGGAAATTTTCCCACCCCTTGGGATGCCAAAAATTTTCCCCCAGGGGGAGAAGGTTTTTCCCAAAAAGGGGGAAAATTTTTCCCCCCCCTTTGGGACTGCAAATTGCCCCCAAATGGGGAAAGGGCCAGTGGGGTTGGGTTTTAAAAATTTCCCAACTTTGGAGAACCAATCCACATGGGGGGAAAATTCCCGTGGTTTTTTCCCCTTTTTTTTAAAAAGATGGGCCATTTTCCAAAAAAAAAGGTTTTAAGGGGTTTTTATCAAATGTAAAAAGGGGAAAAAGGATGGGAAATGGGGGGGGAAAATTTTAGGCATGGCCAATTGCCTACCCTTTAGAGAAGTTTAAAGGGTGGCCCACAAATTAAATGGGGTTTTTTTTTTGAGGGGCCAAAAAAGCCCCCTAGGGGATGGAGGGAGTCCCAAAGGGATTTGGGGAAATTTTTTTTAAAGGGGGGGAAAAAGCCCACCAAAAAAAAAGGGAAAAGGAGGGTTCAAAATGGGATGGAAAAGGTTTTTATTTAAGGGGCCAAAAAAGCCTCCCCAAAAAAAAAAATCCAAGGGGAGCCCATTTGGATAAAATTTTTCCCCCTTTTGGGGCCAATTTTGCCTACCATTTAAAAAAGGGGGTGGGTTTAGAAAATTTAAAAAGGGTCCATGGGGGTAATTTTGGGAAAAAACCATTAAGGGATAAAAGGTTCCTAAGGGATGGAGGGCAATTTGGGGAAATTTCCAAATTAGGGCAAAAGGGTTTTTACATTGGGAAAGGGAAAAAATTAAGGGTGAAAAAATTTTCCACTGGAAAAAAACCATTTTAATTTGAAACCCGGGGGTTAAGTACCTTTGGGGGAAAAAGGTTTTTATTTAAAGGGGTTTTTTTTTTGCCCCCCCCCTTGGGAAACAAAAGGGTATTTTAGGGATGGAAAATTTGAACCCCTTTGGGCCAAAAAATTTTCCCACCATTTGAGGGAAAGGGGGAGCCCAATGGGTGGAAATTTTCCCTGGGGAAAAATTTTTTTAAAGGGGGGTGGATTTTTAAATTTTGGGGGGTTTTTTTCCTTTTTGGGGGAAAAGTTTTAAGGGGGGGGAGGGTTTAAGTTGGGGAAACCAACTTGGCCCCAAAATTCCACTTTTAAAATGGGAAAGGGGGGCCTCATGGGTGAAAAGTTTCCCCTTTGGGGGGTTTTTCCCACTTTTTGGGCCCCCGGAGGCCTAAAAAAAAATTTAAAAAGGGCTCCATTTGCCCAAATTTTGGAAAAATTTTGGGGGGGTTTTGGGGGGGATTAAATTTTAACTTTGGGGCAATTTGGCCAAAACCCCTTTTAAAAAAAAAAGTACCCTGGAGAAAATTTTTTTTGGAGCCCAAAAGAACCCCCGGGGAGGGGAAAGGTTTCCCAAAGGGAAAAATTTTCCATGGGGGGATCCAAACCCCAAGGGGAAAAAAGTTTTAAACAATGGGTTAAAATTTTTCCGACTTGGACAAAAAGTTTCCCTTTGGGAAAAAAAATAGGGGCCCAAAATTTAGGGGGAAAATTTTCCGAAATTTGAACCCTTAGCCACCAAGGGAAAAGGATTGAGGTTGGGAGGAAAAGGTTTTTAAATTTGGGACCAAAATTAAAACCCCTTTAAAATGGGCCAGGTTTTAAAGGATGGGGGAAAATTTTGAAAATTCCCCCCCCAAAAGCCTTACCCCTGGTAGAGAAGGGGGGGGGGGGGGGGGGGGGGGGGGGGGGGGGGGGGGGGGGGGGGGGGGGGGGGGGGGGGGGGGGGGGGGGGGGGGGGGGGGGGGGGGGGGGGGGGGGGGGGGGGGGGGGGGGGGGGGGGGGGGGGGGGGGGGGGGGGGGGGGGGGGGGGGGGGGGGGGGGGGGGGGGGGGGGGGGGGGGGGGGGGGGGGGGGGGGGGGGGGGGGGGGGGGGGGGGGGGGGGGGGGGGGGGGGGGGGGGGGGGGGGGGGGGGGGGGGGGGGGGGGGGGGGGGGGGGGGGGGGGGGGGGGGGGGGGGGGGGGGGGGGGGGGGGGGGGGGGGGGGGGGGGGGGGGGGGGGGGGGGGGGGGGGGGGGGGGGGGGGGGGGGGGGGGGGGGGGGGGGGGGGGGGGGGGGGGGGGGGGGGGGGGGGGGGGGGGGGGGGGGGGGGGGGGGGGGGGGGGGGGGGGGGGGGGGGGGGGGGGGGGGGGGGGGGGGGGGGGGGGGGGGGGGGGGGGGGGGGGGGGGGGGGGGGGGGGGGGGGGGGGGGGGGGGGGGGGGGGGGGGGGGGGGGGGGGGGGGGGGGGGGGGGGGGGGGGGGGGGGGGGGGGGGGGGGGGGGGGGGGGGGGGGGGGGGGGGGGGGGGGGGGGGGGGGGGGGGGGGGGGGGGGGGGGGGGGGGGGGGGGGGGGGGGGGGGGGGGGGGGGGGGGGGGGGGGGGGGGGGGGGGGGGGGGGGGGGGGGGGGGGGGGGGGGGGGGGGGGGGGGGGGGGGGGGGGGGGGGGGGGGGGGGGGGGGGGGGGGGGGGGGGGGGGGGGGGGGGGGGGGGGGGGGGGGGGGGGGGGGGGGGGGGGGGGGGGGGGGGGGGGGGGGGGGGGGGGGGGGGGGGGGGGGGGGGGGGGGGGGGGGGGGGGGGGGGGGGGGGGGGGGGGGGGGGGGGGGGGGGGGGGGCAGTGGTAGTCCTACGATGGGTATGGAGAAAGGTTTCCCGTAGGCATGTGGACTGCCAAAATTTTGCCTACCACTTTTGAGAGAGCATGGGGCCCAAAGGTGTCCCCACGATGGGTATGGAGAAAATTTCCAGTAGGCATTGTGGATACAAAAATTTTGCCTAAAACTTTAGAGAGAGCATGGCCATGTAGCCTACGATGGGAGGAAAAGGGTTTCCATAGCATTGTGGGGTCCAATTATGCCTACCACTTTAGAGAAGCATGGCCAGTGGTAGTCCTACGATTGGTATGGAGAAAGGTTTCCAGTAGGCATTGTGGACTGCAAATAAGCCCACCACTTTTGAGAGAGCATGGCCAGTGGTAACCCCACGATGGAAAGGAAAAGGTTTCCAGTAGGCATTGTGGACTGCAAATTATGCCTACCCTTTAGAGAGAGCATGGCCAGTGGGAGTCCTACGATGGTAAGGAGAAAGTTTCCAGTAGGGATTGTGATCAATTATGCCTACCACTTTGAGAGAGCATGGCCAGTGGTAGTCCCTACATGGGTAAGGAGAAAGGTTTCCAGTAGGCATTGTGGAGTCCAAAATTTTGCCTACCACTTTAAGAGAGCATGCCATTGGTAGTCCTACGATGGGTATGGAGAAAGGTTTCCAGTAGGCATTGTGGGCCAAAATTATGCCTACCACTTTAGAAGAGCATGGCCAGTGGTTTCCTACGAATGGGTATGGAGAAAGTTTTCCAGTAGGCTTGTGACTGCAAATTATGCCTACCACTTAGAGAAAAGCATACCATTGTAGTCCTACGATGGTATTGAGAAAAGTTTTCCAGTAGCATTGTGGAGTCCAATTTTGCCCACCACCTTAAGAGAGCATGGCCAGTGGAGTCCTAATGGGTATGGAGAAAGATTTTCCCGAAGGGATTGTGGACTCCAAATTATGCCCCACCACTTTAGGAGACATGGCCAGTGGTAGTCCTACGATGTGTAAAGGAGAAAGGTTTTTCCATAGGCATTGTGGACTCCAATTATGCCTACCACTTAGAGAGAGCATGGGCCCGTGGAAGTCCTACGATGGGTATGAGAAAGGTTTTCCAGTAGGCATTGGACTGCAAATTATGCCTACCCTTTAGAGAGAGCATTTGGGCCATTGGTAGTCCTACATGGGTATGGAGAAAGGTTTCCAGTAGGCATTGTGGACTGCAAATTATGCCTACCACTTAGAGAGAGCATGGCCAGTTTGGGAGTTCCTACGAGGGTATGGAGAAAGGGTTTCCAGTAGCATTGTGGATCCAATTAATGCCTACCACTTTAGGGGAGCATGGGCCAGTGGTAGTCCTACGATGGGTATGGAGAAAGGTTCCAGTAGGCATTGTGGAAGTCCAAAATTTTGCCTACCACTTTTTTGAGAAACAAGGCCAGTGGTAGTCCTACGATGGTATGGAGAAAGGTTTCCGTAGCATTGTGGATCCATTTTGCCTACCACCTTTAGAGAGAGCATGACCAGTGGTAGTCCTACGAAAGGGTATGGAGAAGGTTTCCATAGGCATTGTGGAGTCCAAATTTTGCCTACCACTTTAGAGAGCATGGCCAGTGGTAGTTTCCCACGATGGGTTTTGGAGAAAGGGTTTCCATAGGCATTGTTTGGACTTCAAATTATGCCTACCACTTTAGAGAGAGCATGGCCAGTGGTGTCCTACGAGGGTATGGAGAAAGGTTTCCAGTAGGCATTGTGGACTGCAAATATGCCTACCACTTTTGAGAGAGCATGGCCAGTGGTAGTCCTACGATGGGTAGGAGAAAGGTTTCCATAGGCATTGTGGCCCCAAAATTTTGCCTACCACCTTAAGAGAGCATGGCCAGTGTAGTCCTACGATGGGTATGGAGAAAGGTTTCCAGTAGGCATTGTGGACTGCAAATTATGCCTACCACTTAAAGAGAGCAGGCCAGTGGATTCCAACGATGTTTGGGGAAAGGTTTCCAGTAGGCATTTGCCCAAAATTTTGCCTACCACTTAGAGAGAGCATGGCCAGTGGTAGTCCTAAGATGGGTATGGAAAAGTTTCCATAGGCATTGTGGACTCAATTATGCCTAAAACTTTTGAGAGACATGGCCAGGTATCCTACAAAGGTAATAGAAAGGTTTCCAGTAGGCCCTGTGGACTGCAAATTTGCCTACCACTTTAGAGAGAGCATGGCCAGTGGTATCCTACCCATTGTATGGAGAAAGGTTCCAGTAAGGATTGTGACTGAAAAATTTTGCCTACCATTAGAGAGAGCATGGCCAGTGGTAGCCCAGATGGTATTGGGAAAGGTTTCCATTTGGCATTGTGACTCCAAATTATCCTACCCACTTTTGAGAGAGATGGCCAGTGGTAGTCCTACGATGGTATGGAAAGGTTTCCAGTAAGTTTTTGGGCTCAAATTATGCCTACCACTTTAGAAGAGCATGCATGGGGTTCCCCGGGGTGGGGTTCCAGCTTGGTTTCTTTAAACTAGTTCCCACGATGGTTATGGAGAAAGGTTTCCAGTAGGCATTTGGACTGCAAATTATGCCCACCACTTTAGAGAGAGCATGGCCAGTGGTAGTCCTAAGATGGGGATGGAAAAGGTTTCCAAGGCATTGTGGACTCCCCAAATTTTGCCTACCACTTTAAGAGAGCATGGAGTGGTAGTCCTACAATGGGTATGGAAAAGGTTTCCAGTAGGCATTGTGGAGCAAATTATGCCCACCACTTTAAAAGGAGCATGGGCCCGTGGTAGTCCTAAGAATGGTATGGAGAAAGTTTCCAGTAGGCATTGTGAGTCCAATTATGCCTACCACTTTTAAAAGAGCATGGCCAGTGTATCCTACGATGGTAGGAAAAGGTTCCAGTAGCATTGGAGTCCAATTATGCCTACCACTTTAGAGAGACATGGCCATGGGAGTCCTAAAGATGGGTATGGAGAAAGGTTTTTCCCGTAGGCATTGTGGACGCAAAATTTTGCCTACCACTTAGAGAGAGCATGGCCATGGTAGTCCCCCACGATGGGAAGGAAAAGGTTTCCATAGGCAATTTTGGGGCAAAATTATCCTACCACTTTTAAAAGACATGGCCAGTGGTATCCAAAGATGGGGATGGGGAAAAAGGTTTCCAAGGCATTGTGGCTCAATTATGCCTACCATTTAAAAGGGGCATGGCCATGGTAGTCCTAATGGGGAGGGGGGAAAGGTTTCCATTTCTTGTGGATAAAAAATCCCCAAAACCTTTTGAAGGCAAACCCTGGTATCCTAATGGTATAAAAGGTTTTTCCCGTAGCATTTTGGACTCCAAAAAATTCCCCACCACTTTTAAAAGACAGGCCCTGGTATCCCACAGGGGGGAAAAAATTTCCCCAAAATTGTGGCTAAAATTAAGCCCACCCCTTTAAAGGCATGCCATGGTAGCCAGATGGTAGGGAAAAGGTTTCCATAGCAAAATTTTCTCAAAAATCCTACCACTTTTAAAAGAGAGGGCCCGTGGAGTCCTCATGGTATGGGGAAATTTCCCCGTAGGATTGTGTGCAAAAATTTTCCTACCACTTTAGAGAGACAGGCCCTGGTAGTCCTAATGGGGATGGAAAAGGTTTTTTAGGGCATTTGACTCAAAATTAAATTTAAAAATTTGAGAGCAGCCCTGGGATCCTAATGGATGGGAAAAAGTTTTTCCCTAAGGGATTGTGGTCCAATTTTGCCTACCACTTTTAAAGAGCAGAAATGGATCCTACATGGGTATGGGAAAGGTTTCCAGAGGGGATTTTACCAAAAAAATCCTTCACTTTTAAAAGGGGCAACCCCGGGGTATCCCTAATGGTTTTGAGAAAGGTTTTCAGTAGGGATTGTGGGTCCCAAATTTTCCTACCACTTTTAAAAGGGGCTGGCCCGGGTTTGTCCCTACGAGGGTATGGAGAAAGGTTTTCCCGTACATGGGAGTCAATTATGCCACCATTTAGAGAGAGCAGGGCCCTGGGGATCCACATGGGGAGGGGAAAGGTTTTCCGGGCATTGGGGTCCAAAATTTGCCTACACTTTTAAAAGAGATGGCCATGGGAGCCAGATGGTATGGGAAAGGTTTCCCGTAGCATTGGGAATCCAATTATCCCCACCACTTTAGAAGAGCATGGCCCATTTGGGTTCCACGATGGGGATGGAAAAGGTTTTCCCTAGCATTGGGAGCCAATTTTGGGTACCACTTTTAAGGAGCAGCCAGGGTTTTCCTACATGGGGTGGAGAAGGTTTTTCCCTAGGCATTGTGGGTCCAATTTCCACCCCTTTTGAAGGCATCCCGGGGTATCCTACATGGAAGAGAAAGGTTTTTCCCTAGCATTTTTATCCCCTTTTGCCTACCACTTTTGAAGAGCATGGCCATGAGTCCTACGATGGGGGATGGGGAAAAATTTCCAGTACCCTTTTGGGACGCAAATTTGCCTACCCTTTAAGAGAGCTGGCCTGGTATCCAGATGGGTATAGAAAGTTTTTAGTAGGCATTTGGACTGCAAATTATCCTACCCCTTTTTAAAGAGCATGGCCAGGGGAGTCCTACGATGGGAAATTTGGGGAAATTTTCCCAAAGGCATTGTGGGCTCAAATATGCCTACCCCTTTTGAGAAGCATGGCCATGGTAGTCCTACATGGGATGGAGAAAGGTTTTTCCCTAGGGATTGGATCCCCAAATTTCCCACCACTTTAAAGGCAGGCATGGGAGTCCACATTGTATGAAAATTTCCCTAGCAATTGTGGGGTCCAATTATGCCTACCTTTTGAAGAGCATGGCCATGGTATCCCACCCATGGGGATGGGGAAAATTTTTTCCCTAGCATTGTGGATCCCAAATTTTGCCTACCACTTTTGGGAACAAGGGCCCTGGGATCCTACATGGGAAAGGAGAAGGTTTTCCAGAAAACCATGTAAAACAAAATTTCCCACCCCTTTAAGAGGCAAAGGCCAGTGGGATCCTACATGGTAGGAAAAGTTTTTCCTACATTGTACTCAAATTATGCCTACCACTTTTTGAGAGAGCAGGGATGGGATCCTACATGGGTATGAGAAAGGGTTTCCGTAGGCATTTGGGGTCCCAATTACCTTCCCTTAGAAGAGCATGGGGCCCTGGACCTACGAGGTATGGAGAAATTTTTAGTAGGCCCTGGGGACTCCAAAAACCTAACTTTTGAGAAGCATAATGTAGTCCAAAGGGGGGGAGAAAGGTTTATACATTGTGGAACCAATTTCCAAAAACCCTTTAGAAATGGCCAGTGTATCCTAAGGGGTGGAAAAATTTCCCTAGGGGTTTTTGGGGCTGCAAATTTTCCACCCTTTAAAAAGAGCAAAGGCCAGTGGGAGCCTACGAGTATGGGGAAAGGTTTCCAGTAGGCATTTGACTGCAAAAAGCCACCCTTAGAGAAGGGATGGCCAGTGGTATTAAGGGTTGAGAAAGGTTTTCCAGTACATTGGACTCAATTATGCCCCACTTTGAGAGAGCAGCAGTGGGGTCCACGATGAAAGGGGAAAAGGTTTCCCCTAGGCATTGTGGATCCCCTTTTCCTACCACCTTTAGAAGAGCATGGCCCCGTGGTATCCTCGATGGTAGGAGAAAGTTTTCCCGTAGGCTTGTGATCAATTTTTTTCCACCTTTAGAAGACTGGCCATGTGTCCTACATGGGTATGGGAAAAAATTTCCAGAGGGATTGTGGACTCAAATTATCCTACCACTTTTGAAGAGCATCCATGGATCCTACATGGTTTGGGAAAGGTTTTTCCAGAATTTTTGGATCCAATTATGCCTACCACTTTTGAGAGAGCAAGGGCCTGATCCTAATGGGAGGAAAATTTCCATACATTTTAGGCCAAAAAATCCTACCACTTAAAGACAGGCCCGTGGTTCCTACGATGGGTAGGAAATTTCCAGTAGGGAGGGACTCAAAATTTTGCCAAACCCCTTAAGAAGCATGGCCCTGGTAGTCCAC
>JARBHB010000225.1:0-18311 GCA_029891345.1 Dryococelus australis
AGGTGGGAAAGGGGGAAACGGGGGGAAATTTGAGGGGGGAAGGGGGCGGTTCGTGGGGGGGTGATGGTGGGGTGGGGGGGGGGGGTGAGCGGATGGGGCGCAAAAGTGACGGAAGAGGGCCCCGGCGGTTGGGGGGAAGGGGACCCCCAGGAGGGTGGAGCGTTGAAAAACCCGGCGGGAAAGACTGTACTCGTCCTGCCAGGGCCCGACGGCGTCGGTCGGGGGGGGAAAATTGGGGGGGGGAGGTAAGGGACGAGGGTGATCGGGAGGGGGGCGTGCGACCCGGGGGACCGCCTCAGCCGCGGGCGAGGGGGGGCGGGCCCCCGGTGTGGCATGGGGGATTTGGGAGGGGCCCCCCCCACCCGGACCGGTTTCGCGGGCCCCGGGGGTGGACGGGGGTACCCCCGGAAAAGGGAGGGGAGGGGGGGGGTACCAGGGCCGGGTTTGGGAAAAAAAACGCGGGCGGTGATCGCGGGGAAAAGAATAAGGTCGGGTTTGGGGGGAGGGACACGTTTCCAGAGTAGGAATTTTAAGGGGGGGAGGGGGGGCATCGAAAAAGGAGGAACCGTTTAGAGAAAGTCCAGTTTTTGGTGGGGGGCGGGGACGGGGAAAAGGGGGGATGGTGGAACGTATGAGGGAAAAAATTGCGGATAAAGCGAATTTTTCGCGGAGGGAGCGGGAGGAGGAAGGGGCGTCGGGGGGGCAAATGAGCCGGCCGGGGTTGGGAAAGGGTCGGGGGGGGACGGGGCGCGTGGGGGGGGGCCCCGGGGGCGGAACGGGAGCTTTGGGCGAGGGGGGGGGCGGGGGGTGGGCGCGGGCTTGGGGGCGGGGGAGAAAATTGACCTGGGGGCGGCGGGGAAACCCCGCGGGGCGTGAGTGGGAGGGGGAGAAAGGGGGGATGGCGGGGGGGGGGGGGGGGTGGGCGGCGGGGGGAGGGGGGAGCGGGCCCTGGTGGGATGCGGGATCCGTGCCTTTGGGGCCGTGCAAGGCACACTTGGGGCGGCGTCCTGGGGGCGTCGCGGGGACCCTGTTCCCCGGCGCGGAAGCAGGCGAGACGGGGGGCGCGCGCAGCGGTTTGGGCCGGGGGCCCTGGCCCGGGACACTGGGGTTTCGAGCGAGCCGCGGTACGGGTCGACGGGGAAAGACCCAGCAGGGCCAGGGGGCGAAGCGGGGAGAAGGGGGCCCCCCTACCCCGGGTGGGGTGTTAAAAAAGAGGGGGGGGGCGGTGTCCATAGCGGAGGCGGGGGACGGAGGAGACGGGGCTTTAGGGCAGCAACTCTGCCTGCTCCTCGGGGTGGTGGGAGGGGGGGGGCGTTAGACGACGCGGCCCGTTCTCAGGACGACGCGAGTGTAGGGTGAGAACCAATGGAGAGGTGTAAAGAAAACCGTGTCGCGCGCTTGTTGGTTTAAAAAGACGTGCGAACCGAGGAGAAAGGAGGGGGGCCGGGGGGGAGGGATTTTTAGTTTTTGGGTTTTAGAAACGGTGTTCTCAATGGCCCCGAGGAACGGGGGGGGATTGGGGGGTGGTGATTTTTCGGTGGGGGGGGGGAGGTGGGGTGGGGGGGGTGGGGCGGGGGGGGCGGTGGCGGGCCGGGACACGGGGCGTGGCCCGGTTTTTCGGCGGCGGGGACGGGCCCGGTGGAAAGCTGGGTACGGGGGGGTCTGAAAGGGGCCCGTCCCCTGTCCGCGACGATTTGGGGTCTAACGATGAAAACATGTTTGGGGGGGAGGGTTTAGGGGGTCGGGGGGGTGGCGGGAAAAGGGGGGACGCTTCTCGTCCTCTTCGGGACGGGCGAAAAACCCCGTGGGTTCCCTCGGCGCCCAAGGTTCCCTTTTAGAAGGGGGGGAGAAGAAAATAGGCGAAAAGGGGGAAAAAGGGGGGGAGGGGGACGGAGACAACAGGGGAGAGAGGGCGGGGGCGGGGAATCAAGGGGTGGGGCGAGGGGGGGGAGAGGTTTGACAAGGGTGAGGTTGGAAAAAAGGGGTCGGCCGGGTCCGGCCGGTTTTCGGGGCCGCTGGGTGTGGGCGCGTGGGAGTTCCCGGAAACTCCAGGCCGGGCGTCCCCGGGGAAAATCCCCGGAAAGTGCCAAGTCCGGGGGGGGGAAAACGCGACCGGGCCCGCACGGTGGGCGTCAGGCGGGGGAGACGGTCGAACGGGGGGGGCTTTGGGTGAGGGGGATATTTTCCTTCAGGCCCGGGGTGGATAATTCCGCTCTGTCGTGGCGGCGGTTGGGGGCGATGACTAGCTGGGGCGGGTTTGGCAGGGGGGGGGGTTACGGGGCGTTTGGGAAGGGGGGGGGAAAGGGGCAAGGTGATGCGGCCCCCTTACCTACGGCGGCGGCGGAGGGGGGGGGGTCCTTGCGGGGAACCCAAAGGGCGCGATGTCCCGCCCCTGGGCCCTGTAGCCCCCAACCGGGGTGTTTACCCTGCAGGGTTTGGGACCCCCAAACTTTTTGGGGGAGGGGGGGGGTGGTCCCGTTCCCCCGGGGGCATACCCCCGGGTTTCCCCCCCTGCTGGGGTCAAAAAGGGGGGGGGTCCTTCCAAAACCCCCCCCCACTCGCCCAAGAACCCTAAGCAAGACCCGGGGGGGGTTGCCTAGTTCTTATTTTTTTGGGGGTTCCCCCGGGGGGACCCCTCGTGGCACTCCAGACGTTGGGTATCCTGTAAAAAAGTACAGGGGAGCGCCCTGGCGGGCGCGGGCAAAAACCTTTTCCCACGTGGCTTTCTACCCCCTGGTGGCGGAACCCCCGAAACCAACGGGGCCCCGGGGGGGGGAGTGTCGGTTTTCGCCACCCATCAGGGAAAAGTAGCACCCCCCAGCCCCACGGCACCCCGATGTCTGCTGCAAGGTCCTGCAAAAACCTTTTAAAATTCGGCAATATCGGGAAGAAATGAACGAAAGTACACCCAGATTTTGGCCCATAGGCCCAGAAGCATACCGTCCCTGGGCCCCCACAAACCCCTATTTATGCCCACTTTATAAAATTTCTTTTACTTTATTTCACCATTCGCTTTTCCTTTCCCCTTGCACCGCCCGATGCCCCTCCCGCCTTTCCGGAAAAAAATTTAAAACGCCGCTCCCCTCTGCAAATGTCGCCACGGTCCACTACACTTTTCCCCTGTTAAAATTTTTTTCAAAATTTAATTTTTTCTAAACAAAAACTTTCCACGTAAAAATTTTTCCCCCTGGCATAAAGTAGGTTTTCCCCGACTTTTAATGCAGCGCACCCCCCTCCTCGTGGGCACAACCCCAACGGGTCGCCCTACGGGGGCAAACTGCTCTCCCCACCCCCCTCCCGTTACAAAACCCTAAAACTTAAAAAAAAATTAAAAAACCAAAAAAACCAACCCTTAAGGTCCCTCTTCGCGAAAACCCCCCTGGGGGCCCGGTTTCGCCGCTTTCTCTAAACCCCACAAATCAATACCCTTTTTAAACCCTTTACCCGTGCGCGCTCCCCCATCCCCTTTCACGTCCTTTCACTTCCGCTGCGCATGTGGGGCTACCCTAAACCTTACGATCGAACTCCGTTTTTAGGCCTCCGAGCCGCCTGACAGGCAGCGCACACGTCGTTCACCCCCTTGCCCCCGAAGCACACCTCCTGGACGCCGGCTCACACGGCAGTTGTCGATCTTTACGCTGAGGCCCCCAACCCCGCCACTACCATTTTTTACCCTTAGGTAATCCAATCCACCCTCCATATGGTCACCGCCCGATTATATCCGCAATGCTCTCTGGGGACATCGGCACTACTCGCTTCATCGCATAAAATGCAACACCCAAACCCCCCCCCCCCCCCCAGGCAGAACCTTACCTCTTTTTTCGGGTTGGGTGGGGGCATCAAATAAAATAACACCACACACCCCGCCATTA
The DNA here is from genome assembly GCA_029891345.1 of Dryococelus australis. Taxonomy (NCBI): domain Eukaryota; kingdom Metazoa; phylum Arthropoda; class Insecta; order Phasmatodea; family Phasmatidae; genus Dryococelus; species Dryococelus australis. Next base: position 3,873 of record JARBHB010000225.1, read on the forward strand.
GGGTTTTTTCTTCATTTACATACTTCACAAGTTCAGACAACAAGTTTCCCCGCCCTCGCATTCGAGACAACACATCATCACACATTCGAGTACATAATCACACTTGCCCTATGCATGTACAGCACACGTTCTCTCTTTTCTCCTTAATGGTGGCCAGACCGGAGAAGATCGGAAGAACACCTCAGGTTTTCTTCGCATTCCGTGAAAACTTTGTGGTGGGCCCATCCCGGGGGGGGTACTGCAAAACGGGCCAACCCGCGGCGGAGGTGGGGCAAGCCCCCAGCACTCCGCCCTTTCCAAAAATCAGTTTAATATTCTGGTCCCTGCGATGCAGGACGTTCAGATATTTTTTTTTTTTTTTTTTTTTTTTTTTTTTTTTTTTTTTTTTTTTTTTTTTTTTTTTTTTTTTTTTTTTTTTTTTTTTTTTTTTTTTTTAGGTGTTGTGTGAGCCCAGGGAGGTTTTTTGGGAAAGCCCCTCCGACCGGGAGGTACTTTGGGCTTAATGAGATGAGGGGGCGAAAGTGTAAGGGGGGCTGCTGGGGAGGAAAACTTTACCACATGTTACCGGGGGGGCGTGCTTCCCTTGGAGGTTGGGCACGCATGAGGGGAATAATTTTAAAGTTTGGGGGGGAAAAATTTATGTCATTTAAATTGTGGGAAAAATGGTGATGGGACGTCAATTGGGGGGCGAAAGAAAGTGGGGGGGGGTGATGGGGCAGGCTAAGTCAGCCTTGGCCTTGCCTCGTCAGGTTTCCGGGGGAGTGTGTCCAGGTCCTCGGCGTCCTCTTCTGTCCTGGGCCCGGCGGGAAACCAAGGCTGCGTTGAAAGGAGCGGACGCGAGGAAAACGGGGTGGGCGGAAGCGGTTGGTCGAAATACGGTTGAGGGGGTTGGGTGAGGTGGGGGGTTGCGGGAAAACGCCGGAAGCGGTCGGTGAGGGAGGCGAGAATGGAGTGGAAATGCGGACGCGGGGGTGGCGAGAACCTGGTCACGGGTGACGGGAGGGGGAGGCGGTGGATGAGGCGGAAGGGAAGGGAAAGGGAAGATGTGGGTGGGCGGGCGGAAGCGCGTGGGGTGGTGACGGGGGACCAGGTGGGGCAGGCGTAGGTGAGAATGGGGATGACGAATGTGCGGAAGAACGGTCGTTCGGATGGAGGAAGGGGTTTCCTGCGGAAGGGCGGAAAAACGGGGGCGGAGGTGGATCATGGCGGTGCGGGCTTTGGAGGTGCGGAGTCGAGGTGGGAAATGAAGTTAAAACGGGAGTCGAAAAGGACGCCGAGGTAGCGGCCTGGGGTTTCCATGGGATGACGGAGGGCGGAGGGCGGGGTGGGTGATCCTCGGCGGGGTGGAGGCGGAAAAGAGAACGGCTTCGGATTTGGAGGGTTGAGTCCAAATGCCGTGGGCGGTAAGCGGGTCTCGGATGGAGGTGAGGCCGCGGCTGAGGCGGTCGCCGAGCATGTGCTCGTGGACGGAGGAGGAGAGGAGGCAGGTGTCGTCAGCGATTGGATGATGTGGTCCCGGGAGGGACTTTGAGGTCGGCTATGTGGAGTGAGAAGAGGAGGGGGCTGAGTATGGAGCCTTGCGGGACCCCGGCGGGAAATGCGCCGGGGGGCGGAAAGGGCGCCCTCCACCCGCACCCGGTAGGAGCGATCTCCCAGGTACGAGCAGAGCAGGCGGGTGAGGTGAGGCGGGGATGGCCATGGAGGAGAGGCGGGAAATGAGCTGTTGGTGAGGGACGGAATCGAACGCTTTCGCGAGGTCGAGGAGCACCATTCCCGTGTGTTGGCGCCGGGAGAAACCAGTTCACCGCGACGCGTCCCACCCGGGCGATGGCGTGGGAGGTGGAGTGGAGGGGGCCGGAAGCCAAACGGGTGGTTTGGGAGGATGTCGGCGGCGGAGACGGCGAGGAGGAGGCGGTTATAGATGACTTTTTCGGCCACCTTGGAGAGGATGGAGAGAGAGAAATGGGCCGGTAGAACGAGGGGAGTTCGGGGGGTTTGCCGGGTTTTGGAATCGGGACAACGATCCGGATTTCCAGGGGGTGGGTAATGGCACTGGAGGAGGATGGCATTGACTAGGCGGGTGAGGAAAGACGGTGCGGTGCGCGGGAGGGCGCGGAGGAGGGGGGCCGGGATGGAGTCGGGGCCGGGGGCGGCGGAAAAAGGCGAAAAGGGGGAAAGAATTAGGAAAATTTCCGCGGAGGGGCCCCGAGACGGAAAGGCGGTCGGGCTGGCAGGAGGGGAAGGGTGACGTGGTCGGAGAGGGTGTAGGGTGTTTCCCCGTCCTCGGAAGAGTCGGAGGAAAGCGCGGAAGCGGGACGGAGGCGAAGGTGGTGTGTAGGAACGCCGAGATGGCCTCGGATTTTCTCCGCGGCCGTCCGGCTAGGGTAGGGGGGAGTGGCGAGAGGCGGGAAGGTTGTGGGGGCGGATTTTAGGGGCGGAGGGGGTCCAGAGGGAACCGGGCCTGAGTGCGTGAGCGATTGCAGGCGCAAAGTCTCCTGATCGGCTTTCCACTTCCGGACCAGCCGGCGGCACCAGCCCCGCAGGAGGAGGTACGAGCTCCTATCCTGCGGGAGGCGGGATGCCTGCCAGCGGCCGCGAAAGCCGGTTCCGCCCGGGACAGTGCGTTGCGAATGCGCTCCGGGAGGGGTGGTGGGCCGGAGGAAGGGCCGGAGGAGGGGGGTGTGGGCGTTTGCGGCGGCGGTGATGGCGTCGGAAAGGACGGAGGTGTTGCGATCGATGTCGGCGGGGGTGGAGAAGGGGGCGGCGAGGTCGAGGGAATCGTGAAGGGAGGTTTGGTAGGCGTGCCAGTCGGGCGGAGCGGGGGAAATTGAAGCGCGGGAAAATGGGCCGGGCGTGGGGGCGGTAATGGATGAGGCCGAAACGGGAGAATGGTCCAGACGAGCCGGCGGCTATGGTACGGACGTCGGGAAAAGAGGGAAGGTGGGAGGAAACGGTAAAATCGAGGGTGGAAGGTTGGCGGTTACGATGGGTGGGGGGGTAGGTGGGGGGGGGGGGGGCGGTTTAGCGTGAATTTGGAGCGGCGGAGTAGCTGACGTAACGAGGGGCCCCGGCGGGTTCGTGGAAGGGCACCCCCAGGGCGGGGGGGGAAGCGTTGAATCGCCGGGGAGAACGACGTGTACACGCTCCGCCGAGGGGTTCCCACGGCGCGGTCGGGGAAAAAAAAATTGGGGGGAGGGATAGGGGAACGAGGTGATCGGGTAGGGCGGCCGTTTCAGAAAGCACGGCGACCGCCTCAGCCGCGGGGGAGGTGGGAACGATACGGCGGTGGGTGTCAATGGGGGATTTTAAAAGGGGGCCACCCCACCCCCGTGACCGGTTTCGCGATCACGGCGGTGGACGGCGTACCCCGGAACGGAAGGGGGGGGCGGGGGGGGAGCCAGGGTTTCGTTAGGAAAACGACGTCGGGGCGGTGAATCGCGGGGAAAAGAGATGAAGGTCGGAAGTTTGGGAAGGAGCGAACACGTGTTCCCAAGTAGGAATTTAAGGGGGAGGGGGGTCCTCAAAAACTGGAGGAACACGTTTAGGAGGGGTTCCAGTTTTTCTGTCGGGGACGGGGCACGGGGAAAGGGCGGTGTGGTGGGAAGTTGAGTGGAGGAATTGGCGGATAAATGCGATAATATCGCGAAGGGAGTCGGTAAGCGAGGATACGGGGGCGTCTGGAACGCAAGCTGGAGCAGGCGCGCGGGGTTGACCGGGAGCCGAGGACGGGTAGGCGAGGGAGCAGGTAACGGGACGTGAGCTGCGGTCGGGCGAGCGAGGGTCGCAGGTAGCGGTAACGGGATTTGAGCGGTGGGCGAGGGGACGGGGACGGGGGCTGGGCGCGCGCTTGGGCGCGGGCTAGCCAGGGTTGACCTTGGGGGCGGCGGGAAATTCACGCAAGGACGTGAGGTTTGGAGGCGGGAGAAGGGGCGGGATGGCGGCGGCGGTGGTGGCGGCGGGTGTGCGGCGGGGATGGCGTAGGGCATAGCGGACGTGGTTTGGGCAGGCGGGATCTGTGGCCTTATGAGGGCCGTCGCACAGGCAGCACTTTGGGGGCGGCGTCCTTGCAGGTGCAGTCGCGGGGACCAATGTTCCCCGGCGCAGCGGAAGCAGGCGAGACGGCGGGCGCAGCGCAGCGAGGAATGGCCAAGGCCCTGGCACCGGTAGCACTGCGGGGTGCGTAGCGAGAGCCGCGGTACGGCTCGACGGAAATGAACCCAGCAGCCGATTGAGCGAAGCGGGTAGAAGAGGGAGGCCTCTCCTACCCGGATGGTTGTAATGAGGAATGATGCGGTGGCGGGCGGTGTCTGATGAGCGGAGGCGGGTGACGGAGGAGACAGGCAGCTTGAGGGCAGACAACTCTGCCTGTACCTCCTCGTGTGATGTGGTGAGTGGGAGACGTTTAATGACGACGCGGTCCTGTCGTTCATCAGGACGACGCGAAGTGTAGGGTGAGAAACCAATGGATGATAGGTGGTTGAAAAGGAATTCGTGGTCGCGCGCGTTTGTAGTATAAAACGACGTGCGATCACGTACGGAGGTCATCGATAGTGTGCCGGTGAGGAGTGACTGGAGGTGTTTTGCATTGAGAAACGGTTGTTTTCTCAATGGCCACGAGACAGGCTATTGGCGGCATGCGAGGTGATGATGATTTGACTGTAGGGGGGGTGATGGTGGCGGGTGGCGTTGGGTGTAGCGGGGCGGCGGGAGTTGCGGTGGCGGCCGGGACACGGAGCGTGGCAGGCTTGCGGCGGCGGCGGGGTGATGACGCAGGTGGTGTTGAGGCGTCTGTTGGGGGGCGTCGTCCGTGCGCGGGGGCGACAGAGTCCAGAGATGAAAATTTGTTAATGAGGGGGAGGTGGTCGGGAGGGGGCGAACGACGCGGGAGGGGCTTTCGACGTCCCTCTTCGGGATGACGAACCCGTTTCCCGGTCCATCGGCGTCGTGGTTGATCGGATGAGCGGCGGTGGTGATGGGAGGGCGTAGGGGACGAGATGCGGGAGGATATGGTTTACGGTAGGATAGAGGGACGGGGGCGGAGAACGAGGGGGCGGCATGTGTGGTAAGGACGTGAAAGAGGCGAGGTGGATGGAGAGAGGTCGGGCCGGGCCGCCGGGCCGGTTGCGACCGGCGTGCGTGTGACGCATCGGGAGCTCGGTGGAACTCCAGCAATGCGTCACGGGCGGCGGCGCACGTGCCAAGGTCGCGCCCGGGCTAGCGCGACCGGCACTGCGTGGTGAAATGCTGCAGGCGGAGTCGGTGACGGTCGAGGGGGTTGAGAGAGATAGGGGGAAACGGGTGGAGCAGGCCAGCGTGGTGGGTGACGCTGGCTGTTCGTGCGGCGGTAGGGAACGATGAAAGGTAGCCCACCGCAGAACTGGGGGCAGGCACGTTGATGACTGGAGCGGGGGGAGGGGAGGGGGGAAATGGTGCGGGGGAGAAGGTGGGAGAGGATTTAGGGGTAGGGGTGGATCGTCCGGGGCTTTACCAGTGGCAGGCGCGGCGCCGAGGGAAAGGGTCCTCCATTGTTCCCCCCGACGATGACGCAATCTTGCGCATCGCCCGGAGTAGGCGGGGGGGGGGGGCTGTCCCCCTGTAAGGTTTATACAACTAGGGGAGGGGGGGGGTGCCTGTCCCGGAGGACATCACCCTGGTTTTCGCCTGGCTCGGGGTCACGGGTCCAGCGGCCCACGGCAAAATCTCGGAAGCTGTGGCGCGCCGCCCGCGCCCCAGGCGGAGAAAAAGGTGTCGCCACCTATCCGTGGAAGGCGGCTATAACTCCCCCTGGGAACACAGCGTATAGCGGCACCTGAAAGAAGAAAACAGAAAGCAGTAAAACAGCGGTCAAGGAAAAACCCGTATAAGACGCTCAGCACGCTGCTCATCCTCTAACAACGTCCCTTTCACTTCCGCTGCGCATTGTGGAACTACCCTAAACCTTACGATCGAACTCCGTTTTGAGGCCTCCGAGCCGCCTGACAGGCAGCAGCACACGTCGTTCACCCACTTGCCGCACGAGAGCAACCACCTCCTGGACGCCGGCTCACACGGCCCGTTGTCGATCTTTACGCATGCAGGCACACCACACCCTGCCACCTACCAATCCTTTACCGCTTAAAGGGAATCCAATCCACCCTCCATATGGTCACCGCACGATTATATCCAGCAGATGCTCTCTGGGGACATCGGCACTACTCGCTTCATCGCATAACTGCAACACCCAAACCCCCCCCCCCCCCCCCAGGCAGAACCTTACCTCTTTTTTCGGGTTAGGGTGGGACATCAAATAAAATAACACACACACACCGCCGCCATTAGGTTTATTCTTCATTTACATACATTCACAAGTTCATGACAACAAGTTTCCTGCCCTAGCATTCAGAGACAACACATCATCACACATTCGAGTACATAATCACACATCTGCCCTATGCATGTACAGCACACGTTCTCTCTTATTCTCCTTAATGGTGGCGCAGCACCGGAGAAGATCGAGAAGAAACCTCAGGTCTCTTCGCATCACGTGAAATACTTTGTGGTGGGGCCGATCCGGTGGTACTGCAATACCGGGCCAACCCGCGGCGGAGGTGGGGCAAGCCCCTAGCACTCCGCCCTGTTCCAAAAATCAGTTTAATATTCTGGTCCTGCGATGCAGGACGTATCAGATATTAAGCTGATAAGAACAGATACTACACTTTGATCTTAGCCGATAGGCCGAGAAGCGATACCGTCCCTGGCCCCTACATCACTATTTATGCACCACTTTATATAATACTGTACATGATTCTCACCATTCGCTTTCCTTCCACTTGCACCGCACGATGCGCTCCTGCCTTTCCGGAAACAATACCACACGCACGCTCCATCTGCAACTGCTCGCCACGGTCCACTACACATTTCTCCTGTTAACATAGTTACAAATTACATGTTTCTAAACAAATACATACCACGTAACATTTCCCCCATGCCGCATCACGTAGTTCCACGACTATACCTGCAGCAGCACCACCTCCTCGTGGGCACAACCACAACGCTCGCCGTACGGGGACAAACTGCTCTCCGACCCGCCTCCATGTTACACCGTAAAACTTAAATAAATTAAACAAACCGAACACCCTTAAGGTCCCTCTTCGCGAACCTCACTGGCGCAGGTTACGCTCGCTTTCTCTACCCTACACTCACTACCGTATACCTTCACCCGTGCGCGCTCCCCATCCTCTACACGTCCTTTCACTTCCGCTGCGCATGTGGAACTACCCTAAACCTTACGATCGAACTCCGTTTTGAGGCCTCCGTAGCCGCCTGACAGGCAGCAGCACACGTCGTTCACCCACTTGCCGCACGAAGCACCACCTCCTGGACGCCGGCTCACACGGCAGTTGTCGATCTTTACGCATGCAGGCACACCACACCCTGCCACCTACCAATCCTTACCGCTTAGGTAATCCAATCCACCCTCCATATGGTCACCGCACCGATTATATCCAGCAGATGCTCTCTGGGGACATCGGCACTACTCGCTTCATCGCATAACTGCAACACCCAAACCCCCCCCCCCCCCAGGCAGAACCTTACCTCTTTTTTCGGGTTAGGGTGGGACATCAAATAAAATAACACACACACACACGCCGCCGCCATTAGGTTTATTCTTCATTTACATACATTCACAAGTTCATGACAACAAGTTTCCCTGCCCTCAGCATTCAGAGACAACACATCATCACACATTCGAGTACATAATCACACATCTGCCCTATGCATGTACAGCACACGTTCTCTCTTATTCTCCTTAATGGTGGCGCAGCACCGGAGAAGATCGAGAAGAACACCTCAGGTCTCTTCGCATCACGTGAAATACTTTGTGGTGGGCCGATCCCGGTGGTACTGCAATACCGGGCCAACCCGCGGCGGAGGTGGGGCAAGCCCCTAGCACTCCGCCCTGTTCCAAAAATCAGTTTAATATTCTGGTCCTGCGATGCAGGACGTATCAGATATTAAGCTGATAAGAACAGATACTACACTTTGATCTTAGCCGATAGGCCGAGAAGCGATACCGTCCCTGGCCCCTACATCACTATTTATGCACCACTTTATATAATACTGTACATGATTCTCACCATTCGCTTTCCTTCCACTTGCACCGCACGATGCGCTCCTGCCTTTCCGGAAACAATACCACACGCACGCTCCATCTGCAACTGCTCGCCACGGTCCACTACACATTTCTCCTGTTAACATAGTTACAAATTACATGTTTCTAAACAAATACATACCACGTAACATTTCCCCCATGCCGCATCACGTAGTTCCACGACTATACCTGCAGCAGCACCACCTCCTCGTGGGCACAACCACAACGCTCGCCGTACGGGGACAAACTGCTCTCCGACCCGCCTCCATGTTACACCGTAAAACTTAAATAAATTAAACAAACCGAACACCCTTAAGGTCCCTCTTCGCGAACCTCACTGGCGCAGGTTACGCTCGCTTTCTCTACCCTACACTCACTACCGTTATACCTTCACCCGTGCGCGCTCCCCATCCTCTACACGTCCTTTCACTTCCGCTGCGCATGTGGAACTACCCTAAACCTTACGATCGAACTCCGTTTTGAGGCCTCCGTAGCCGCCTGACAGGCAGCAGCACACGTCGTTCACCCACTTGCCGCACGAAGCACCACCTCCTGGACGCCGGCTCACACGGCAGTTGTCGATCTTTACGCATGCAGGCACACCACACCCTGCCACCTACCAATCCTTACCGCTTAGGTAATCCAATCCACCCTCCATATGGTCACCGCACCGATTATATCCAGCAGATGCTCTCTGGGGACATCGGCACTACTCGCTTCATCGCATAACTGCAACACCCAAACCCCCCCCCCCCCCCAGGCAGAACCTTACCTCTTTTTTCGGGTTAGGGTGGGACATCAAATAAAATAAACACACACACACCGCCGCCATTAGGTTTATTCTTCATTTACATACATTCACAAGTTCATGACAACAAGTTTCCCTGCCCTCAGCATTCAGAGACAACACATCATCACACATTCGAGTACATAATCACACATCTGCCCTATGCATGTACAGCACACGTTCTCTCTTATTCTCCTTAATGGTGGCGCAGCACCGGAGAAGATCGAGAAGAACACCTCAGGTCTCTTCGCATCACGTGAAATACTTTGTGGTGGGCCGATCCCGGTGGTACTGCAATACCGGGCCAACCCGCGGCGGAGGTGGGGCAAGCCCCTAGCACTCCGCCCTGTTCCAAAAATCAGTTTAATATTCTGGTCCTGCGATGCAGGACGTATCAGATATTAAGCTGATAAGAACAGATACTACACTTTGATCTTAGCCGATAGGCCGAGAAGCGATTACCGTCCCTGGCCCCTACATCACTATTTATGCACCACTTTATATAATACTGTACATGATTCTCACCATTCGCTTTCCTTCCACTTGCACCGCACGATGCGCTCCTGCCTTTCCGGAAACAATACCACACGCACGCTCCATCTGCAACTGCTCGCCACGGTCACTACACATTTCTCCTGTTAACATAGTTACAAATTACATGTTTCTAAACAAATACATACCACGTAACATTTCCCCCATGCCGCATCACGTAGTTCCACGACTATACCTGCAGCAGCACCACCTCCTCGTGGGCACAACCACAACGCTCGCCGTACGGGGACAAACTGCTCTCCGACCGCCTCCATGTTACACCGTTAAAACTTAAATAAATTAAACAAACCGAACACCCTTAAGGTCCCTCTTCGCGAACCTCACTGGCGCAGGTTACGCTCGCTTTCTCTACCTACACTCACTACCGTATACCTTCACCCGTGCGCGCTCCCCATCCTCTACACGTCCTTTCACTTCCGCTGCGCATGTGGAACTACCCTAAACCTTACGATCGAACTCCGTTTTGAGGCCTCCGTAGCCGCCTGACAGGCAGCAGCACACGTCGTTCACCCACTTGCCGCACGAAGCACCACCTCCTGGACGCCGGCTCACACGGCAGTTGTCGATCTTTACGCATGCAGGCACACCACACCCTGCCACCTACCAATCCTTACCGCTTAGGTAATCCAATCCACCCTCCATATGGTCACCGCACCGATTATATCCAGCAGATGCTCTCTGGGGACATCGGCACTACTCGCTTCATCGCATAACTGCAACACCCAAACCCCCCCCCCCCCCCAGCAGAGAACCTTACCTCTTTTTTCGGGTTAGGGTGGGACATCAAATAAAATAACACACACACACCGCCGCCATTAGGTTTATTCTTCATTTACATACATTCACAAGTTCATGACAACAAGTTTCCCTGCCCTCAGCATTCAGAGACAACACATCATCACACATTCGAGTACATAATCACACATCTGCCCTATGCATGTACAGCACACGTTCTCTCTTATTCTCCTTAATGGTGGCGCAGCACCGGAGAAAGATCGAGAAGAACACCTCAGGTCTCTTCGCATCACGTGAAATACTTTGTGGTGGGCCGATCCCGGTGGTACTGCAATACCGGGCCAACCCGCGGCGGAGGTGGGGCAAGCCCCTAGCACTCCGCCCTGTTCCAAAAATCAGTTTAATATTCTGGTCCTGCGATGCAGGACGTATCAGATATTAAGCTGATAAGAACAGATACTACACTTTGATCTTAGCCGATAGGCCGAGAAGCGATACCGTCCCTGGCCCCTACATCACTATTTATGCACCACTTTATATAATACTGTACATGATTCTCACCATTCGCTTTCCTTCCACTTGCACCGCACGATGCGCTCCTGCCTTTCCGGAAACAATACCACACGCACGCTCCATCTGCAACTGCTCGCCACGGTCCACTACACATTTCTCCTGTTAACATAGTTACAAATTACATGTTTCTAAACAAATACATACCACGTAACATTTCCCCCATGCCGCATCACGTAGTTCCACGACTATACCTGCAGCAGCACCACCTCCTCGTGGGCACAACCACAACGCTCGCCGTACGGGGACAAACTGCTCTCCGACCCGCCTCCATGTTACACCGTAAAACTTAAATAAATTAAACAAACCGAACACCCTTAAGGTCCCTCTTCGCGAACCTCACTGGCGCAGGTTACGCTCGCTTTCTCTACCCTACACTCACTACCGTATACCTTCACCCGTGCGCGCTCCCCATCCTCTACACGTCCTTTCACTTCCGCTGCGCATGTGGAACTACCCTAAACCTTACGATCGAACTCCGTTTTGAGGCCTCCGTAGCCGCCTGACAGGCAGCAGCACACGTCGTTCACCCACTTGCCGCACGAAGCACCACCTCCTGGACGCCGGCTCACACGGCAGTTGTCGATCTTTACGCATGCAGGCACACCACACCCTGCCACCTACCAATCCTTACCGCTTAGGTAATCCAATCCACCCTCCATATGGTCACCGCACCGATTATATCCAGCAGATGCTCTCTGGGGACATCGGCACTACTCGCTTCATCGCATAACTGCAACACCCAAAACCCCCCCCCCCCCCCCAGGCAGAACCTTACCTCTTTTTTCGGGTTAGGGTGGGACATCAAATAAAATAACACACACACACCGCCGCCATTAGGTTTATTCTTCATTTACATACATTCACAAGTTCATGACAACAAGTTTCCCTGCCCTCAGCATTCAGAGACAACACATCATCACACATTCGAGTACATAATCACACATCTGCCCTATGCATGTACAGCACACGTTCTCTCTTATTCTCCTTAATGGTGGCGCAGCACCGGAGAAGATCGAGAAGAACACCTCAGGTCTCTTCGCATCACGTGAAATACTTTGTGGTGGGCCGATCCCGGTGGTACTGCAATACCGGGCCAACCCGCGGCGGAGGTGGGGCAAGCCCCTAGCACTCCGCCCTGTTCCAAAAATCAGTTTAATATTCTGGTCCTGCGATGCAGGACGTATCAGATATTAAGCTGATAAGAACAGATACTACACTTTGATCTTAGCCGATAGGCCGAGAAGCGATACCGTCCCTGGCCCCTACATCACTATTTATGCACCACTTTATATAATACTGTACATGATTCTCACCATTCGCTTTCCTTCCACTTGCACCGCACGATGCGCTCCTGCCTTTCCGGAAACAATACCACACGCACGCTCCATCTGCAACTGCTCGCCACGGTCCACTACACATTTCTCCTGTTAACATAGTTACAAATTACATGTTTCTAAACAAATACATACCACGTAACATTTCCCCATGCCGCATCACGTAGTTCCACGACTATACCTGCAGCAGCACCACCTCCTCGTGGGCACAACCACAACGCTCGCCGTACGGGGACAAACTGCTCTCCGACCGCCTCCATGTTACACCGTAAAACTTAAATAAATTAAACAAACCGAACACCCTTAAGGTCCCTCTTCGCGAACCTCACTGGCGCAGGTTACGCTCGCTTTCTCTACCCTACACTCACTACCGTATACCTTCACCCGTGCGCGCTCCCCATCCTCTACACGTCCTTTCACTTCCGCTGCGCATGTGGAACTACCCTAAACCTTACGATCGAACTCCGTTTTGAGGCCTCGTAGCCGCCTGACAGGCAGCAGCACACGTCGTTCACCCACTTGCCGCACGAAGCACCACCTCCTGGACGCCGGCTCACACGGCAGTTGTCGATCTTTACGCATGCAGGCACACCACACCCTGCCACCTACCAATCCTTACCGCTTAGGTAATCCAATCCACCCTCCATATGGTCACCGCACCGATTATATCCAGCAGATGCTCTCTGGGGACATCGGCACTACTCGCTTCATCGCATAACTGCAACACCCAAACCCCCCCCCCCCCCCAGGCAGAACCTTACCTCTTTTTTCGGGTTAGGGTGGGACATCAAATAAAATAACACACACACACCGCCGCCATTAGGTTTATTCTTCATTTACATACATTCACAAGTTCATGACAACAAGTTTCCCTGCCCTCAGCATTCAGAGACAACACATCATCACACATTCGAGTACATAATCACACATCTGCCCTATGCATGTACAGCACACGTTCTCTCTTATTCTCCTTAATGGTGGCGCAGCACCGGAGAAGATCGAGAAGAACACCTCAGGTCTCTTCGCATCACGTGAAATACTTTGTGGTGGGCCGATCCCGGTGGTACTGCAATACCGGGCCAACCCGCGGCGGAGGTGGGGCAAGCCCCTAGCACTCCGCCCTGTTCCAAAAATCAGTTTAATATTCTGGTCCTGCGATGCAGGACGTATCAGATATTAAGCTGATAAGAACAGATACTACACTTTGATCTTAGCCGATAGGCCGAGAAGCGATACCGTCCCTGGCCCCTACATCACTATTTATGCACCACTTTATATAATACTGTACATGATTCTCACCATTCGCTTTCCTTCCACTTGCACCGCACGATGCGCTCCTGCCTTTCCGGAAACAATACCACACGCACGCTCCATCTGCAACTGCTCGCCACGGTCCACTACACATTTCTCCTGTTAACATAGTTACAAATTACATGTTTCTAAACAAATACATACCACGTAACATTTCCCCCATGCCGCATCACGTAGTTCCACGACTATACCTGCAGCAGCACCACCTCCTCGTGGGCACAACCACAACGCTCGCCGTACGGGGACAAACTGCTCTCCGACCCGCCTCCATGTTACACCGTAAAACTTAAATAAATTAAACAAACCGAACACCCTTAAGGTCCCTCTTCGCGAACCTCACTGGCGCAGGTTACGCTCGCTTTCTCTACCCTACACTCACTACCGTATACCTTCACCCGTGCGCGCTCCCCATCCTCTACACGTCCTTTCACTTCCGCTGCGCATGTGGAACTACCCTAAACCTTACGATCGAACTCCGTTTTGAGGCCTCCGTAGCCGCCTGACAGGCAGCAGCACACGTCGTTCACCCACTTGCCGCACGAAGCACCACCTCCTGGACGCCGGCTCACACGGCAGTTGTCGATCTTTACGCATGCAGGCACACCACACCCTGCCACCTACCAATCCTTACCGCTTAGGTAATCCAATCCACCCTCCATATGGTCACCGCACCGATTATATCCAGCAGATGCTCTCTGGGGACATCGGCACTACTCGCTTCATCGCATAACTGCAACACCCAAACCCCCCCCCCCCCCCAGGCAGAACCTTACCTCTTTTTTCGGGTTAGGGTGGGACATCAAATAAAATAACACACACACACCGCCGCCATTAGGTTTATTCTTCATTTACATACATTCACAAGTTCATGACAACAAGTTTCCCTGCCCTCAGCATTCAGAGACAACACATCATCACACATTCGAGTACATAATCACACATCTGCCCTATGCATGTACAGCACACGTTCTCTCTTATTCTCCTTAATGGTGGCGCAGCACCGGAGAAGATCGAGA
>JARBHB010000226.1:0-18304 GCA_029891345.1 Dryococelus australis
ATGCAATACTACGATTTGCATAAGAATGATACAACAGTTCAATTCAGCTTTATAGAAAAAACATGTTACTCATTTGTCGTTTTTGGGTATTTATTACAAAACATTTGACTGGTATTCCGACACATCAAACTTCCTAAAAAAATAAAGCCTATAACTAATTGTCCTTACAAGAATGGGAATAAAATACGATTTGCTTAAGAATAATGACAACAGTTTTAATTCAGCTGTATAGAACACATTTACTCATTTGTCGTTTTTGGGATATATTTATTATAAAACTTTTGATTGTATACCTACAATTCAATACTGCTAAAAGAATACCCATGCAAATAATTGTCCTTACAAGAATGTAATAACAACGATTTGTTTAAGAATGATGACAACAGTTCAATTCAGCTATATAGAACACATGTTACTCATTTGTGGTTTTTGGGATATATTTATTACAAAACTTTTTGACTGGTATTCTGACACATCAATATTTCTAAGAAATACGAATGTAACTAATTGTCCTTACAAGAATGTTATAACAACGATTTGCTTAAGAATGATGACAACAGTTTCAATTCAGCTATATAGAACACATGTACTGCATTTGTCGTTTTTATGATATATTATATTACAAAACTTATGACTGTTATGCCTTTAATTCAATACTTCATAGAAGTACGCATGTAACAAATTGTCCTTACAAGAATGTAATAACTACGATTTGCTTAAGAATCATGACAACAGTTCAATTCAGCTATATAGAACACATGTTACTCATTTGTCGTTTTTGGGATATATTTATTATAAAACTTTTGAGTTGTAATACCTACAATTCAATACTGCTAAGAAGAACCCATGCAAATAATTGTCCTTACAAGAATGTAATAACAACGATTTGCTTAAGAATGATGACAACAGTTCAATTCAGCTATATAGATCACATGTTACTCATTTGTATTTTTTGGATATATTTATTACAAAACTTTTGACTGTTATGCCTCACATCAATATTTTTAAAAAGTACGCATGTAACAAATTTTTCCTTACAAGAAATTTAATAACTACGATTTGCTTAAGAATATGACAACAGTTCAATTCAGCTATATAGAACACATGTTTCTCATTTGTCGTTTTAAGGATATATTTATTACAAAACTTTGATGTTTTGCCTACACATCAATACTTCTAAAATACGCATGTAACTAATTGTCCTTACAAGAATGTAATAACTACGATTTGCTTAAGAATGATGACAACAGTTCAATTCAGCTATATAGAACACATGTACTCTGGTATCTGAACATCAATTTTCTAAAAATCAAAGTAACTAATTTGTCCTTACAAGAAGCAATAACTACATTCGCTTTAAAAATGATGAAACGTTCAATTCAGCTATATTAGAAACATGTTTCTCATTTGTCGTTTTTTGGGATATTTAATTACAAAACTTTTTACTTTTATGCCTCACTAATACTTTAAAAAATACGCATGTAATAATTGTCCTTACAAAAATGTTATAACTACAATTTGCTTAAGAATGGAAACAGTCCAATCAGCTATATAGAAAAATGTTACATTTGTCTTTGGGGAAAATTTTTTTATATTTCTTTTTAATTGTATACCTTAATTCAATACTGCAAGAATAACCCATGCAACTAATTGTCCCAACAAAATGTATTAACAACGATTTGTTTAAAAAAATGACAAAATTTTAATTCACTTATAAACCATGTTATCATTTTTCGTTTTTGGGGATTTTAATTTCAAAATTTTTTTTAAAAAAAAATCAAACTTTTAAATACATCAATTTTAAAAAAAAATAAATTTTTAAAAATTAAACAAAGAAACCCTAATTTAATTTTTTTTAAAAAATTTTACTTTTTTTAAAATTTTAAAATTTTTTTTATTTTTTCCTATTTTGGGTTTGGGAAAATTTTAAAAAATTTAAAAAACCCCCTTTTTTAAAAAAAATAAACTTAAACCTAAAAACAAAATTTTTTTTTTAAAAAAAAAAATTACAAAATTTAATTGTAAACCCCATTTTAAAAATTTGGGGGAATTTTTTTAAAAAATTTTCTCTTTCTTTAAAAATACAAAACCCCCTTTTTAAAAATTTTTACTTTTGCTTTTTAAAAAAATAAATTAAAATTTTTTTGACCCATTTTCAAAGGTTTAAAAAAATTTTACCAAAATTTTTGTTTTGCTTAAAATTTCAAATTTAAAACTAAAACCCAAAAATTTTTCGTTTTTATTAAAAATTTTTTTTTTTATTTTAAAAAAAATTTTAATTTTAAAAAAATAAAACAAAAAAATTTTTTTAACAAAAAAAACCAAGGTTTGAAATTTAAAAAATTTTTTTTATATAATTTTTTTTTTTTTGGAAAAATTTTAAAATTTGCAGCCTTTACAAAAATTTGGGGGTTGATTTTATCCCTTTTAAAATTTAAAAATAAATTTTTAAAAAAACTAAAAGTTCAAACAAAAAAAATTTACAAAAAGCTTTTAAAAAATTTTTAAAAATTTTTAAAAATACCAAAAATTCTTTGAAAAAATTAAAAATTTTTTTAAAAAAACTAAAACATTTTAAGAAAAAAGTTAACATTTTAAAAAATTTTATTTTTTTTTTTTTTAAAAAAATTAAAAAATTTACGTTTGACCCTAAATTTGGTTTTTTAAAAATAATTTCCTTTTAAAGGGAAAAAAATTAAATTAAAAAGATTTTTGTTTTTTAAAATTTTTTTGGGTTTTTCAAAATTATTCTTTAAAAACAATTTTTTTGTTAAAAATTTTAAAAATTTTTTAAGTAAACAAATCTTAAGAATAAAAAATTTAATTTTTTTAAAATGTTTTTTTAAAAATTTTTTTTGATAAAATTAATTTTTAAAAACATCAAATTTTTTTAAAAAAAAAAATTTTTAAAAGAAAACAAACTTTTTTAAAAATTACAATTTTTAAAAATTTAAAAAAAATTTTGTTTAAAAATAAAATTTAAAATTTAAAAAAACCAAATTTTTTTTTAAAAAATAAAAACTTTTGTTAACAACAATATTAGAAAATTTATAAAAAGTCTTGGTTTTTAACAAAATTTTTTAAAGGGTTTTTTAAAATTTAAAAAATTTTCCACAAAGTTTAAGGGTTTTAAAAATTAAAAAAAAAACCATAATCCTTTAAAAAATAAAATTTTTTTTTTAAAAAATTTGATGGGAAAAAAAATTTAAAATTTTTTTTAAAAATTTTATTGGGCCTTAAAAAAATTTTTTTAAAAATTTGCCAAAACCCCCCCTTTAAAAAACCAAATTTTTTTTTGTTTTTAAAAAAATTTAAAGTTTAAAAATTTTTTTTAAAAAAAAAAAAACTTTTTTTAAAATTTTAAAAATTTTTAAAAAAACTTTTAAAAACCCTTTAAAAAAATTTAAAAAATTTTCTTAAAAATAATTAAAAAAAGATTAAAAAAATAACTTTTTCCCCCTTTTTTTTTTTTTTTGGTTTTTATTTTTTTAAAAATTTATTTACTTTAAAAACCAAAATTTTTTTGTAAAAAAATTTTAAAAAGGTTTCCCAAATAAACCTTTTAAAAATTTTAAAATTTTTTAAAAATTTTTAAAAAATTTTTTTTGATATTTAAACCAAACCTTAAAAAATACCCCTTTCTTTTTTTAAAAAAAAAAGTTTTTAATAAACCCAAATCAAAAAACCTTTAAAAATGTTTTTAAATTTTTTAAATTTTTAAATTTTTTAAAATTAATATTTAAAAGAAAACTAAAATTTTTTTTAAAAAATTAAAAACAAAGTTTAAAATTTTCACTTCCCAAATTTAAAAACAATTAATTTTTTTAAAAATTTTTTTCCAAAATTTTTGGGGTATTAAAAAATTTTTTAAAAACCAATTTTGGGAAAAACAAAAAAAAATTTAAAGTGAAAAAATTTTTTAAAATTAAAAAAATTTTTAAAATTTTTTTGGGATTAATTTTTTTGTTTATTAATCCTTTTAGGAAAAACCAAATTTTAAATTTTTTTTAAAAAAATTTAAAAATTTTTTTTAAAAACAAAACAAATTCCAAAATAAAAAAAGTTCAAAAGTTTAAAAATTTTTAAAATTTTTTGGTTTAAAAATTTTAAATTTTAAAAAATTTTACTTTTTTTTTAAAAATTAAAAATTTTTTTAAACAATTTTTTAAAAATTATAAAACAATTTCTTTTAAAAAATTTAAATTCAAAAATTAAAAAAATTTTAATTTTGAAATTTTTATATTTGGGTTTTTTAAAATTAAAAACAAAAACATTTCTTAAAAATTTAAAAGAAATTTAAAAAAATTTCTTTTTTTGAAAATTTAATTTTTTTTAAAAATTTTGGCTTTTAAAAATTTTTAAAAACCTTTTTAAAATTTTTTAAAAAAATTTTAAAAACCTTTTTTTAAAACTTTAAAAGTTTTAAATATGAAAAAAAAATTTTAAAAATAAAAAACAGTTTTTTATTGTAAATTTTTTATTTTCCGGGGGGTTTTTTTTTAAAAAAAAATTTTCCTTTTTTTCAAAATTTAATTTTAAAAAAATTTTTTAAAATTTAAAAGGTTTTTTTTAAAATATAAAAATTTTTTTTTTATTTTTTATTTTTGGAATTTTTTAAAAATTTCCCAAAAATTTTAAATTTCTTTAAAAAAAAGGAAAAAATTCTTAAAGTTAAAAAATTTTTTTGATATTTAATTTTAATTTTTTTTATTTAAAAACTTTAAATTTTCCTTTTAATTTTTATAAAATTTTTAAAAAAATTTCAAAATTCAGATTTTTTAAAATATAAATTTTTTCAAAATGCTTTTTTTTTATTTTTTTTAAAATTTTTTAAAAAAAATTTTTTTTTAAAAAAATTTTTTTTTTTAAAAATTTCCCAAAAAAATTTAAAAAGATTTCAAATTCTTAAAAAAAAAAAATTAAAAACTTTTTAAAATTTTTTTTAAAAATTTTTTTTTTTTAAATAAAAATTTAAAATATTTTACAAAATTTTGAAGTAAACTATTCCAAAAATGATAAATTTTTCAAAAAAAAACAAATTTTAAAAAATTTAAATTTTAAAAATTTACCAAATTTTCTTTGGTTTTTTAAAAATTTTTTTATTTAAATTTTAAAAATAAATCAAATTTCTTAAAGAAAAGCAATTTAATCGCTTTAAAAATTTACAAATTTTTTGATTAAAATATTTTAATTTTTTTTAAAAAAAAATTTTCCCAAAAAAATATTAAACTTCGAAAACCCAACAAAATTTTTTAAAAAGAAAAATTTTTAAAAAAAAAATTTTTTTTAAAAATTTTTACCATTTTTTGGAAAATTATAAAATTTTTGGATAATTAATAATTTTTTGAAAAAATTTTCTTAAGAAAAAAATTTACAAAATGAAATACCATTTCTTGATATAAAAATAAAATTTTTTTTGTAAAAAAATTTGCTTTTAAATAATTTCCTTTTGAAAAAATTAAAAATTTCTTTAAAAAAATTTAATTTTTCCCTTTAAAAAGGCTAAAATTTTTTTGATTTTTAAAAAAATTTTTTAAAAGTTAAAATTATTTAAAAAAAAAATTTTTTTTTTTTTTTTAAAAACCAAAAAAATGGAAAATTTTTAAATGTAAAAAAAATTTTGTTGTTTTAAATTTTTTAAAACTTTAAATTTTTGTTTTAAAAAAAAATTTTCCCAAAAAATTTTTTAAAGAATTTTTTAAAAATTTAATTTCCCCAAAAAACCCAATTTAAAAATGAAAAAAGGGTTTTAAAAAAATTTTTTAAAAAAATGGTTTTTTAATTTTTTAAAACATTACTTTTTTTTAAAAAAAAAAAATAGTTTGCTTAAAAAAGCCCAAAATTTAAAAAAACCCCCAAAAATTAAAAAAATTTTTAAAAGACCCAAACCCTTTTTAAAAAAATTTTTAAACCCCTTTTTTTTTAGTAAAACTTTTTAAAATTTTAAAAAAACTTAATTTTTAAAGAACCCAAATAGTCTTTGAAAATTTTTAAAATTTTAATTTTTAAAAACCCTTTTTCCAATTTTAAAAAAATTTTTTTTGGGGGTTAAAAAAAAATTTTTTAAAAACCCAAAAAAATTTTTAAAAAAAATTTTTTTTGTTAAAAAAAAAAAATTTTTTTAAAATTAAAACATTTTTTTTTTTAATATTTTTTTTAAAATTTAAAAAAAACTTTTTAAAAAGCCCAAAGCAAGAAATAAAAATGCCTTAAGTTTTTAAAATTTTTAAAATTACAAATTAAAATTTACTTTAAAAGAAAACCCTTTACATTGTTTTTTTTTTTTAAAATTTTTTTTTTTTTAAAAATTTTTTAAAAAAAAGGGGAAAAATTTTTTCTTTTTAAAAAAAAAGCAAAAATTTAAAAAATTAAAACATTTTAAAAAAAAAATTTTTTTTAAAATTTAAAAAAAATTTTTTTTGAATTTTTTTAAAAATTTAAAAAAATTTCCCTTTTTTTTGGTTAATTAAAAATTTTTTTAAAAAAAAATTTTAGGTTTTGAAATTTTAAAGATTTAAAACACATTAAAAATTTAAAAACCCTGAAAAAAATTTTTCAAAAAGGGGGGGAATTTAAAACAAAACTTTTTAAAAGAAAACAAATTTTTAAAAAGCAATAATAATTGTTTTTGGGAAAAAAAATTTTTTAAAAATTTTTTTCTTTTTTTAAATTTTAAATTTTTTTTTAAATGTATTAAAAATTTTTAAAACCAAATTTTAAACCAAAGAAAAAATTTAAAAATTTTTTTTTAAAAAAAATAAACTTTTTAAAAAACCATTATTCTTTTGAAAAATTTTTTCAAATTTTAGGGGAAAATATTTTAAAAAAATTTGCCTAAAATTCCCAATAAAAATACCCCTTTTTTTTTAAAAAAAATTTTAAAAAAAAATTTTCCCCCTTTGGTTTAAAATTTTAAAAAAATTTTTTTTTTAAATTTTTTTAAAAAAAAGATTCTTAAAAATTTTTCAAAAAAAATTAAAAAATGTTTTCAATTTTTTAATTTTAAAAAATAGGGAAACATTTTTTAAAAATTTCCAAAATTTTTTTTTTATTAAACAAATTTTTTTTTTAAAAAAACCGTTTTAAAATTTTTAAAAAAATTAATTTTTTTTAAAAAAAAAAAATTAAAATTTTTTAAAAAAAAACTCAAATTTTTTGAAAAAGATGTAATATGTTTAAAAATTAAAAAAAAATTTGCTTAAAAAAAACACAATAAACAAAAAAATTACCCCGTTTTTAAATTTTTAAACTTTTTTTAATAAACAATTTTTAAAATCCCTGAATAATTTGGCCAAAAATGTTTTAAAACAAATTTCTTTAAAAATGATGAAAAAATTATTTTTTAAGAACAATTTTACCATTTTTTTTGGGGGAATAAATTTAAAACTTTTTAAATTTTTAAAAAAAAATTTTTTTAAAAAAAAATAATAATTGTCCTACAAAAAAATTAAAAATTTTTAAGGAAAAGGCAAAATTTAAAACCCTTTAAAAAAATTTTATTTTCGTTTTTTTAAATTTTTTTTTTAAAAATTTTAAGTTTAAACCTAAAATTTTTTTTTTAAAAAAAAAAATTTTTTAAAATTTTTAAAAAGTTTTAAAAATAAAAATAAAATTAAAAAATTTATAAAAAATTTTTTTTTTGGGAAATTTTTTTAAAAATTTTAATTTTACCAAATTTTTTTAAGAAAATTTTTAAACCCTTTCAAAATTTTTCCCCTTTGCAAGAAAAAAAATTTTTAATTATAATTTAAAAAAATTACCCCTTTTTTTTTTTTTTTTTTAAAAAACTTTTCTTATTTCCTTTTTAGGAAAAAAAATTTAAAAAAATTTCAAAATTTTTAAAAAATGAAAACCCCAATTTTTTTGCTTTAAAAAAAATTTAAAAAATTTTGTTTTTGAAATTTTTTTTTTAAAAAAATTTTTTATTTTTCAATCTTTTTGGGGAAAATTAAAAAAATTTTTTTTAAAAAAATTTTAAAAAAACAAAAATTTTCCCTTTAAAAATTTTAAAAAAAAAATTTCTTGAAATATTTAAAAATTTTTTGGGATTAAAAAAAACTTTGGGTTTTAAAAAATTTAAAAAATTTTTTAAAAATTAAAAAATTTTTAAAATAAAAAATTTTCCTAAAAGAAATTTTAAACCTTTGTTTTGATAATTTTTTTTTTTTATTTTTTTCCCTTTTTGGGGGAAAAAAACAAAATTTAAAAAATTAAAAATTTTTCTTAAAAGAAAAACTAATTCCTTTAAAAATTTACAAATTTTTTTGGGAAAATAAAAAAATTTTTAATTTTGCTTTTAATTTTTTTTTAAAAATTTTAAAAAAAGTTCCTACAATTTTATCTTAAATTTCCCCAAAATTTTAAGAATTTAATTTAAAAAATTTCTTGTTTGGCCCTTTAATTTTAAAACAAAATTTTTTTTTTTTAAAATATTTTTTAAAAAATTTTATTTTTTAAAAAAATTTTAAAAATTTGAAAAAAACAAGTTTTAAAGTTTTAAACACATTTCTTTGTTAAAATTAATTAGCTTAAGAAAATTTTTTTTTTCTTTTTTAAAAAATTTTAAAATTTTTCTTTCCCAAATTAAACCCTTTTTAAAAAATTTAATTTCAAATGTTTAAAACCATTTTTAAAATTGCTTTTTCATTTTAAAAATTTTATTTGCTTTTAAAATTTAAAACCTTTTAAATTTTTTAAAAAAAAATAATTCTAAGAAAACCCCAAATAAGCTAAAAAAAAAACAAATTTTCAAAAAATAAAATTAAACTTTTTTAAAATTTTTTTATTTTCTTTTTTTTTAATTTTTAAAAATTTTATGTATCCCAAAAAAATTTTAAAAAAGACAAAATAAAAAATTTTTCCCCCCAAAATGTTAAAAATTTTTTTTAAAATTAAAAAATTTTACTTATAAAAACATTATCTAAAATATTTTAAATTTTTAAAAAATTTATTAGTTTTTTAAAAAAGTCAAAAACAAAAATAACCCCAATTTTTTTAAAAAATTTTGTTAAAAAAATTTACTTTTCTTTTAATTTTTTAAAAAAATTTTTTTGTTTGGGGAAAAAAAAAATTTTGGGTTTGTTAAAAAAAAGGGCCTTTCAATTTAAAAAATTTTTTTTGTTTTTAAAATTTTTTTTCAAAAATTTTTTATAAGAAAACTTTCTAAATTTTTTTTATTTTTTAAAAATTTTAAAGGTTTTTACCTATTTCCCAAAAAATCGTTAACAATTCCTTCAAGTTTTTATTTTTAAAAAATGAAAAGTTTTAATAATTTAAAAAAAATGTTTTCTTTTTGTTTTTAAAAATTTTTTAAAAATTTGTTTTTTCCCAAATTTTAAAATATTAACAAAAATTTCCCAAAAATTTTTTTAAAAAATTTTTAAAAAATATGACTCCCCCATATAGAAACCCTTTACCATTTTTTTTTTAAAATTTTTTTTAAAAAAAATTTTTGATCTAAACAAATGCTTAAAAAAAATGTAAATTTTAATTTTTAAAAAATTTTTTAAAAAAATTTTTTTTAAAAAAAAAATTTAAAACTAAAGCCTGTTTTAATTTTTTTTTTTTGAAAAATTAAAAAATTTTGGCCCCTAATTTTAAAAAAAACGGGCAAAAAGTTTTTAAAAAATTTAAAAAAAAATTTTTTTAAAAAAAAATTCAAACCTTTTTTTAAAAAAATTTCCCTTTTCTTTTTTTTTTTTTAAAATTTTTTTGTTTTAAATTTAAATTTTTAGGTAAGAAACTTTAAAAATTTTAAAAATTTTTAAAAGTTTTTTAAATTTAAAAAACCTTTTTTCTTTTCCTGTTTATTTTTTTTTTTTTTGATTTTAAAACAAAATTTTAAAATATTAAAAAAAAAAAAAAACCAGTTTCCTTGTTTTAAAAATTTTTTTTAGAAATTTTAAAAAATTACCCTAAATTTAAAAAAAGGTTTTTAATTTTTAAAAAACTAAAAACTTTTAAATAATTCCTTCAAAAAAAAACCCTTTAAAATTTAAATTTTAAAGTTAAAAACTTTTTATTTCCCTTAAAAAAAAAACTTTAAAATTTTGGTTTAAAAATAATAAAAATTTTTTTGGGGTAATACAAAAATTTTTAAAAATTTCTAAATCTTTTTAAAAATTTTAAAATATTTAAAAGTATTAAAAAACCAAAAATACATTCTTTTTGGGTAAGAAAACAAAAAAAAGATTTAAAAAGACCTTTTTTTGAAAAAAATAAAAAATTTTTTTGGGGTTTTAAAAAAACTTTTAAAACCAAATAACCCAAGAATTTAATTTTCAAATTTTTTAAAAAAAATAACTTCGCTTTAAAAAAAATTTTTTCCCTTTTATTTTTAAATTTATTTTTAAATTTTTTTTTGATTCCCCAAAATTTTTTGAAAAAAACTTTTCCAATTTTCGTTAAAAATTTCCTTAAAATTTTAAAAATCATTTTTAAGAACATAACTTTTTTTTTAAAAAATTAAAATTTGTAAAGAAAAAATAAGGGGAAAAGACTTTTTTTTAAGAAAAATTACTATTTTTAAAAAAACAAAAATAGTTTAAAAAATTAAAAATTAAACATTTTTAAAAATTTTTCAAACTTTTTGGGGTTTTTTAAAAATTTAATTGGGGCAAACCCCCCGGGGTTTTTAAAAAACTTTCTTTTTTTCCAAAAAAATTTTAATAAACCATTAAAAAAACTTTTTTTAAAATTTTTAAAAAACTTTTTGGGTTTTTTAAAAAATTTTAAAAACCTTTTTTTTTTTTTTAAAAAAAAATAATTTAAAAATTAATAAAAATTTTAAAAAAATAAAGAAAAATTTCCTTTTTAATAAAAAAAAATTTTAAATTTTTTATTAAAAAATTTTTAAAAAACCCCTTTAATTTTGCTTAAAAATTTTTAAAAAAGTTTTTCTTTTTAAAATAAAACTAAAATTTTTAATTTTTTTTGCTTAAATTTTTTTAAAACTTTTTTATTTTTCCCTTTTAAAAAATTTTTTTAAAATTGTACTTTTTTTTAAAAAATTTTAAAATTTAAATTTTTAAAAAAAACTTTGTTTTTTACCTTTTTAAATTGGAAAAAATTTTTCTTGGTTTTTTTTAAATTTTATTTTTTTAAAATAAAACAATTTTATTTTTTTATAAAAATTAAAATTTTTTAAACAAAAAACTTTTTCAAAATCAAAATTTTTTCCTTTAAAAAAATTTTAAATTTATTTCCTTTTGAAATTTTAAAAAATTTTTTTGGGGGTTTTTTAAAATTTTGGTTTTTTTAATTAAACTTGAAAAATTTTTTAAAAAGTTTTAAGAATTTAAAAAAATTTTAAAAATTTTAAACAAAAAATTTTTTTAAAAATTGAAATTTATTTATTTTTTTTGGGAATTTTTTTTAAACTTTTTGAAAAAAACCCAACTAATTTTAAGTCCAAATTCCTTTTTTTTAAGAAGAAAATTTCAAAATTTAATAAACGTTTTAAAATTTTTTTAGGAAATTTTTTAAAACCTTTTTTTTTATCCCTTTAATTTTTTAAAAATTTTGGGAAAAAATTTTAAAAAAGTTTTTAAAAAATTTTTAAAATTTTAAGAATGAAAAAAATTTGTTAATTTTGGTTTTTTTTAAAATTTTTTTTCTTTTTTTTTTTTAAAAAAATTTTTATGCCCCCAAAAAATTTTTAAAAATTGCTTAAAAAATTTAAAAGTTTAAAATTACCTTTTTTGGAAAAGAAAATTTTTTCACTTTTTTTGTTTTTAAAAAACTTTTTTTTTTTAAAAATTTTTTTTCCAAAATTTAATTCTAAAATTTTTTAAAATTTTCCCAAAGTTAAAAAAATTTTTAAAAAAACCATTTTTTTTGTTTTTTTTTAATTTTTAAAAAAATTTTTATTTTATTTCCCAAAAATTTAACTGTAAAGGGGCCCTAAAAATTTAAAAAAAAATAAAAAAATTTTCTTAAAAAAAAAATATTCAAATAAACCTTTTTTAATTTGCTTTATTATTTTATTTTAAAAAATTTTGGGTGTAATTTTTTTTAGAAATCAAAAATAATGCCTAAAGAACCCTTTAAAAATTTTCTTAAAAATGAAAAACACAATTGCTAAAAAACATGTTTCCCTTTTCGTTTTTTGGGGGAAAATTTTTTAAAAAAAAATTTTGGGTTTATTAAAAAATACCCTTTGGAAAATTAAAAATTGTCCTTAAAAAATTTAAAAACATTTCTTAAGAAATAAACGTTTTTTTAGAAAAAGAAACATTTATCATTTTTTTTTGGGTTTTTTTATTAAAAAAAAATTTTTTTATTTAAAACCAAACTTCTAAGAAAAACGAATTAATAATTGTCCTTTGAAGCAATAAAAACCCTTTCCCCTTTTTGAAAAATTAACATTAAAAAAAATTATAAAATTTTTTTTTTTTTTTTAAAAATTTTTTAAAAAAAAAAATTTAAAATTTGGGGAAAATTTCCTAAAAAAGTTACAATTTTTAAAAATTTCAAAATTTCCCGTTATAAAAAATTTTTTTCCATTTCTTTTGGGTTTTTAAAAAATTTTTAAAAAATTTGGGTTTTAAACTTAGATTTAAAACAATTTTTTAAAATTTAAAACAGATTTTTAAAATTACAAAAAATTAAAGAAAAAGTTCAATTTTTGTTTAAAAAAATTTTTAAAAATTTTTTTTTTTCAAACTTTTAAAACCCTTTTCCTTAAGAATTTAATAATTTCAAAGAAGAAACTCATTGCTTAAAAAAAAAAGTTCATTCTTTTGAAAAAATTTAAATTTTTTTTTTTATTATTAAAAAATTTGAATTTTTAAAAAAAAAATTTTTAAAAACCCTCAAAAATGCCCTAAGATTTTAAAAAAATTTTTTAAGAAAAACAAAAGTTAACGTTTAAAAACCCTTTTTGGGGTTTTTTTAAAAATTTTATTTAAAAAAATTTAATTTAAGAAAACCCCCAAAAAACCCCAAAAATGATTAAAAATTTTTTTTAAAAAGATGAAAAAGTTTTAGGAAAAAAAACAGTTTCCCTTTGTTTTTTGGGGAAATTTTTAAAATTTTTTTTGAAATTTAAAAATTTTAAAATCCAAACAAACCCAAAATTTTTAACCAAAAATTTTTTTTTAAAATTTCAAAAAATTGCTTTAAAAAAAAACCATTTTCGTTTTGGGAAAAAATTTTTAAAATTTTTTTTTTAATAAATAAAAATTTTGAAAAACCTAAAAAATTTCAAGAAGAAAACCATTTTTTAAAAAAATAAATTTAAAAAATTTTCTTTTTTTAAATATAATTTAAAAAATTTTAAATTTTTTTTAAAAAAATTTTTAAAAAAAAATGAAAATTTTTTTACAAAAATTTAAAAAAGTAAGAAAAACCAAATTTTAAAATTTTTTTAAAACCCTTTTTTTTTTTTTAATTAAATTTTTTTAAAAAACTTTTCTTTCCTTTATTTTTTTTTAAAAAATTTTTTTAAATTCCTTTAAAATTTTTAATCAAATTTTTTGAAAACATAAAATTAAAAAATTAAAAAATTTTTTGTTTTTTAAAATTTTTTTTAAAAAAAATTTAAACCCTTTTAAAAATTTTTTGGTTTAAAAAAATTTTTAAAAAATTTTAAATTTTCAAAAAAAAACTTAAAAACGTTTAAAACTTTTTTTGGTTTTTGGGTTTTTTATTAAAAATTTAAAAAACCCCCAAAAAAAATTTTAAAAATCCCCTTTAAATTTTTTTTAAAAATAATACCAAATTTTTTTTTAAAAAAAAAACCCTTAAACATTTTAAAAAATTTATTTTTTTTTTGGGGAAATAAAAAAGAATCCAAATTCAAACCTAAAAAACCCCTTTTTTTTTTTTAAAATTTTTTTTTTTTTAAAAAATTTAAAAAAATTACCTTAAAAAACTGTTTTTTTGTTTTTTTAAATTTAAAAAATTTTTTTTATTTCCCCAATTTAATTTTTTAAAAAATTAATTTTTTCTTTAATTAAAATTTTTAAAAAATTTTTCCTTTTCCCTATTTAAAAATTACCCTTTTTTTTTTAAATTTAAAAAATTTTTTATTTATTAAACATATTTTTTAAAAAAAATTTTTTTTTTTTATAAAAAAAAAAAAAAAAAAAAAAAAAAAAAAAAAAAAAAAAAAATTTGCTTAAGAATGATGACAACAGTCCAATTCACTATATAGAACACATGTTACTCATTTGTCCTTAGGGATATATTTATTAAATACTTTTGAATTGTAACCTTCAATTCATACTGCTAAGAATAACCCATGCAACTAATTGTCCTACAAGAAATGTTTTTAACAACGATTTGCTTAAGAATATTTACAACAGTTTTTTTCAGCTATATAGAACACTGTTAAATCATTTGTCGTTTTGGGGTATATTAATACAAACTTTTTTAAGGTATGCCCACACAATACTTCAAGAATACGTGTAACTTAATAGTCCTTACAAGAATGTTAAACTCGATTCGCTTAAGAATTATGACAACATTAATTCACTTATAGTTCCTCATTTACTTTTTTATCGTTTTTGGGATATATTTATTACAAAACTTTTGACTGTTATCCTTCACTTCAAACTTCTAGGAGTACGCAGTAACAATTGTCCTTACAAGATTGAATAACTACGATTTGCTAGAATCATGAAACATTCATACAGCATATAGACACTTTACACAGTTGTCTTTAGATATTTTATTACAAAACTTTGAATGGTAAGCCTACACATCAATACTTCTAAGAAATCCATGTAACTATTGTCCTTACAAATTTATAACTCGATTTGCTTAGAAAGATGAACAGTTCAATTCAGCTATATAGAACACATGTTACTCATTTGTCGTTTTTAGGGATATATTATATTACAATACTTTTTGTTATGAACCTACACTTCATTACTCTAAGAATACCCATGCTAACTAATTGTCCTTACAAGAATGTTATAACTAACGATTTGCTTAAGAATATGACACAGTTTAATTCAGCTATTATAGAACACATGTTACTCATTTGTCGTTTTTGGGATATATTTATTACAAAACTTTTTAGTTATGCCTACACTTCAATACTGCTAAGAAGATACGCATGTAACAATTGTCCTTACAAGAATGTTATAAACACGATTTGCTTAAGAATGATGACAACAGTTTAATTCAGCATATAGTTCACATGTTACTTATTTTCGTTTTTGGGATATATTTATTACAAAACTTTTGACTGTTATGCTTCACTCAATACTTCTAGGATGACGCATGTAACAATTGTCCTTACAAGATTGTAAAACTACGATTTGCTTAAGAATATGACAACAGTTCATTCAGCTATATAGAACACATGTTACTCACATTTGTCGTTTTTGGGATATATTTATTACAAAACTTTTGGATTGTAAGCCTACACATCAATACTTCTAAGAAATCCATGTAACTAATTGTCCTTACAAGAATGTTATAACAACGATTTGCTTAAGAATGATGACAACAGTTCAATTCAGCTTTATAGAACACATGTTACTCATTTGTCGTTTTTGGATATATTATTACAAAACTTTTGAATGTATACCTACACATCAATACTTCTAAGAAATACGCATGTAACTAATTGTCCTTACAAGAATGTAATAACTACGATTTGCTTAAGAATGATGACAACAGTTCAATTCAGCTATATAGAACACATGTTACTCATTTGTCGGTTTTTGGGATTATTTATTACAAAACTTTTGATGGGATCATACTTCAATACTTCTTAAGAAGTACGCATGTAAAAATTGTCCTTTTCAAGAATGTAATAACTAAAATTTGCTTAAGAATGATGACAACAGTTTAATTCAGCTATATAGAACACATGTTATCATTTTCGTTTTTTGGGATATATTTATTAAAACTTTTGATGTATCCTCAATTCAAAACTTAAGAAACCAGTAATAATTGTCCTTACAAGAATGTAATAACAAAATTTGCTTAAGAAAATGACAAAATTCCAATTCAAGCTATATAGAACACATTTTTACCATTTTTTCGGTTTTTGGGGTAATTTAATTAAAAACTTTTGATGTATACCTACAATTTAATACTTCTAAGAAACCATGTTAATAATTGTCCTTACAAAAATGTAAAAACTACGAATTTTGCTTAAGAATGATGACAACAGTTTCCCAAATTTAGCTAAAATAGAACAATTTTTACTCATTTGTCGTTTTTGGGATATATTTATATAAAAACTTTTTATGTATCCTACACTTCCCAAAACTTCTAAGAAAACCCATGAACTAATTGTCCTTACAAGAATGGGAATAACAAAGATTTGCTAAAATATGACAACAGTTCAATTCAGCTATATAGCAATGTTACTATTTGTCGTTTTTGGAAAATATTTATTACAAAATTTTGATGTTACCTCACTTTAATACTTCTAAGAAACCATGAACTAATTGTCCTTACAAGATGTAATAACTCGATTTGCTTAAGAATGATGACATCAGTTCAATTCAGCTTATATAGAACACATGTTACTCATTTGTCGTTTTTGATATATTTATTACAAAACTTTTGACTGGTATTCCCACACCAAAACTTCTAAGAATACGCATGTAACAAAATTTTCCTTACAAGAATGTTATAACTACGATTTGCTTAAGAATGATGACAACAGTTCAATTCAGCTATATGTAAACATGTTACTCATTTGTCGTTTTGGTATATTTATTAAAACTTTTGATTGTATCCTACAATTTAATACTTCTAAGAAACCATGAAATAATTGTCCTTACAAGAATGTAAAAAACTACGATTTGCTTAAGAATGATGAACAACAGTTCAATTCAGCTTATAGAACACATGTTACCATTTTCGTTTTGGGATATATTTATTACAAAACTTTGAATGGTACCCATTCAATACTTCTAAGAAAACGCATGTAACAAATTGTCCTTACAAGAATGTAATAACTCGATTGCATAAGAATGATGACAACAGTTTTAATTCAGCTATATAGAACACATGTTCTCATTTGTCGTTTTGGGATATATTTATTACAAAACTTTTGACTGGGATTCTACACATCAAAACTTCTAAGAAATACGCATGTAACTAATTGTCCTTACAAAAATGCAATAAAATACGATTTTTTTTAAGAATTATGACAACAGTTCAATTCAGCTATATAGAACACATGTTACTCATTTGTCGTTTTTGGGATATATTTATTAAAAACTTTGAGTTGTATAGCCTACACATTCATACTCTAAGAAGGGCCATGAAACTAATTGTCCCACAAGAATGTAATAACACGATTTGCTTAAGAATGATAAAAACAGTTAATTCACTATATAGAACACATGTTACTCATTTGTCGTTTTTGGATTATTTAATTACAAAACTTTGAATGGTTATGCCCCCATTTAATATTCAGAGTACCCTTAAAAATTGTCCCTTTCGAATGTAAAAAACTACGATTGTTTTAAAGAAAGAAACAGTTTAATTTTAGCAAATAGCACATTTCCATTTTTTTTTTTGGGATAATTTTTAAAAATTTTGATGTAACCTTAACAAAAAGTTACCATGAACAAATTTTTCCTTTCAAAAATGTAAAAACACGATTTTTCTTAAGAATATGACAACATTTTAAACAGTTATGAAACAGTTACCATTTTTCGTTTTTGAAAAATTTATTACAAAAATTTTGATGTAGCCTCACTCAATACTTCTAAGAAATCGCGTAAAAATTGTCCTTACAAGAATGAATAAATACATTTGCTTTAAAATGATGACACAGTTCAATTCAGCAATTTTTTTTAAAAAAACTGTTACTATTTTTTCGTTTTTTTTATTTTATTAAAAAAACTTTACTGGGGATTTCCCACCAAACTTTTAAAAAAATACGATGTAACAAATTTTCCTTACAAGATTAAAAAATACGATTTTTTTAAAAATGATGACAATAGTTTTAATTCCTTATAGAAACATGACCCCTTTTTTTTTGGGGTTATTTTTACAAAAATTTTTATTAGCATAAACAAAATTTAAAAAACCCTTTAAAAATTGTCCTTAAAGAATTTTAACTCGATTTGCTTAAAAAAGAAACAGTTCAATTCAGCTTATAGAACACATGTTACCTTTTCGTTTTTGGGATATATTATTTCAAAACTTTTTTTTGGTATGCCTAACATCAAACTTCTAAGAAATTTCGCTTAACAATGTCCTTACAAGAATGAAAACTACGATTGCTTAAGAAGAAACAACAGTTTAAAACAGCTATATACAAATTTTTCTATTTTCGTTTTTGGGATATATTTATTACAAAAAATTTTGATGTTTCCCACTAAAA
>JARBHB010000227.1:0-18257 GCA_029891345.1 Dryococelus australis
AATACTTCAAAGAGATGTAAATAATTGTCTTACAAAAATGAATAATACGATTTGCTTAAGAATGAGGACAACAGTTTAATTCGCTAAATAGACACATGTTACCATTTGTCGTTTTTGGATATATTTATTACAAAACTTTTGAGTATGCTTACCCCAATACTTCTAATAAAATACCCAAAGAATAATTGTCTTAAAAAGAATGTAATAACTACGATTTGCTTAAGAATGATGACAACAATTAATTCAGCTATATAATTCAGCTATAAGACAATGTACCATTGCGTTTTGGTTATTATAAAACTTTTAGTTCCTACATTCAATACTTAGAAGAACCATGAAAATTGCCTCAAGATGTAATTAAAAGATTTGTTAAGAATGTGACAACAGTTAATTCGCAAAAGAAAAATGTTACTTTGTCGTTTTGGGGTATATTTATAAAACTTTATGATCTACCCATATCTAAAGAATAAATAATTGTCCTACAAGATGAATAACACATTTGCTTAAGAAATGAAACATAATTCACTTAAACATTTATCCTTGTCGTTTTGGATTATTTACAAACTTTTGAAAGGGTTTCTTACATCCCAAAACTTCAAGAATACATTCCCAATTGTCCTTACAAGATGAATTACGTTTTAAGAAGATACAAGTTCAATCACTATATAGAACACATTACTCATTTTGTTTTGGTTATTATTAAAACTTTTATGTATCAAATCAAACCAAGAAACCCTGAACTAATTGTCTTAAAGATGTAATAACAAAGATTTTAAGAATTTACAACATTTAATCGTAATAGACACATTTACCATTGTCGTTTTGGGTTATTTATAAAAACTTTGATTATCTACCCAATACTTAAAGTACGCATGTAAATAATGTCCTACAAGAATTAATACTACGATTGCTTAAGAATGATACAACATTAATAGCTATTAACCATTTACTCTTTTTCGTTTTTGGGTATATTATTAAAAACTTTTGATGTATCAACCAATCTCAAAAATAGCATGTAATATTGTCTTACAAATGAATAACTACGATTGCTTAAGATGAGAAACTCAATTAGTATATAGAAACATGTTACCATTTGTCTTTTTGGGTAATTTAGAAAACTTTAGTGTATCTACACTCAATATCTAGAAGAGCAGAACTAATTGTCCTTACAGAATGTAAAATACATTGCTTAAGAATATAAAGTTCAATTCGCTATATAGACACATGTTCCATGCGTTTTTGGTTATTATTAAAAACTTTGATTGTTCTCTTCAATACTCTAAGAAACCAGAATATTGTCCTAAAATGTAATTAAAAAATTTGTTAAGAAGATGACACAAGTTAATTCGCTAAAACACATGTTAATTGTCGTTTTGGATTATTATTAAAACTTTTGAGGTTGTTTCCCAAACTCTAGAAACCCGAATATTGTCCTTAAAGATGTATTAAAAGATTTGTTAGAATGATGACAAATTAATTCCTATAAGAACACATTTACTATTTTGTTTTTGGATATATTTATTAAAACTTTTGTTGCTATACATCAATACTTTAGAAAACCATGAACTAATTTCCTTACAAGAATGAATAACACATTGTTTGAATATAAACGTTCAATCAGCTATATAGAACCATTACTCATTTGTCGTTTTTGATATATTATTAAAAAACTTTTGATTTATCTCCTTCAATCTCTAAGAAACCATGAAATTGTCTAAAGATGTAATAAACGTTTGCTTAAATGATAAACTTCAACGCTATATAGAACACTGTTACTCATTGCGTTTTAGGATTATTTTACAAACTTTTGAGGGGCTACTCAAACTTCTAAGAATACCCTGACTAATTGTCTACAAGATGAATTACGATTTGTTAAGAATATGACAACAGTTCAATTTATATAGAACAAGTTATCATTTGTGTTTTTGGATAATTTATTAAAACTTTTATGTACCACAATCAATATCAAGAAAACCAGCTAATTGTCCTTAAAGATGTTCCCTTCTTTTCAATTATAAAAAAAACGATTTTCTTTTGGGATTATACAAAAAGTTTAATTCTTCAAAAACCTGTACAATTGTCTTGATTAATAACAATTTGCTTGGCACCAATCCATAAAACATGTACTTTGTCTTTTGGAATTTATAAAATTTATTTGTAAATAAATTGAAACAATTTAATTTTAAAATAATAAACATTTAAAAACATTTTCGTTTTGGGTTTTATATTTATTAAACTTTTGATGTATCCCATTTAAATCAAAAATACGATGTAAAATTGTCTTACAGATGAAACTACGATTTCTTAAGAAGATGAAAAGTTCAATCCTATATAGAAACTTAAAATTTCGTTTGGATTATTTATCAAACTTTTGAAGTTGCACATCAAACTCTAAGAATACCTGACTATTGTCTTACAAGATGAATTACTTTGTTTAAAAATTTCAAAAGTTAATTGCAATAACACATTACATTTGTCGTTTTTGGAATATTTATTAAACTTTTATTATCCACCCATACTTAAAATACGAAAGTAAATAATGTCCTTACAAGAATTAATAACAATTGCTAAATGATGACAAGTTCAAATTTAGTATATAGACACATTACCCTTGTTTTTTGGTTATAATTTTAAAAATTTTGTGGTATGCCTACCAATACTCAAGAATAGCTGTAATATTGTCTACAAATGTAATAACACATTTGCTTAGAATGATGAACATTAATTCAGCTATATAAACACATTTCTCATTGCGTTTTGGATTATTATTAAAACTTTTAGAATTTACACAATACTTCTAGAATACCATGAAAATGTCCTACAAATTTAATAATAGATTTGTAAGAATGATGACAACATTCATCGCTATAGCACATGTACTATTTGTTTTTTTGGTATATTTTTTAAAACTTTAGGATCCACACTCAATACTCAGAATCGTGAAATTGTCCCTACAAGATGAATAACACGATTGTAAGAATGAAAAGTTCAATCAGCTATATAGAACACTGTACTCATTTCGTTTTGGTTATTATTACAAAACTTTGATTTGCTCTTTAATATCTAAATCCTAACAATGTCCTTACAAGATTAAAACGATTGTTAGAAGATAAAAGTTCAATTCATATAAGACACTGTTACCATTGTGTTTTGGATATATTTATTAAACTTTTATGATCCACAATCCAAAAATTTAAAACCATGAATAATTGCTTACAGAATGAATAACACGATTTGTTAAGAAATGACAACATTAATTCGCTATATAAACAATTTCTCATTTCGTTTTTGGATTATTTATTCAAAATTTTGACTGATTTCCCACTCAATAATTCTAGATACGATGTAACAATTTCTACAAGAATGAAACTACGATTGCTAAGAGATGACAAATTCATACTATATAGAACAATGTTCTCATTTGCTTTTGGTAATTATTACAAACTTTTGTGTGCCTCATCAAATTCTAAGAATACCTGTAAAAATGTCCTAAAGATGAATAACTACTTTGCTAAGATGAGACAAAGTTCAATTCGCAATGAACACATTTACCATTGTCGTTTTGGATTATTTTACAAAACTTTTGGTTCTACACTCAATACTTCTAAAATACCTGAAATGTCTTACAGATTAATTACGATTTGTTAAGAATGATGAAAAGTATTCGCTAATAGACACAGTACCATTGTCGTTTTGGTATATTTATTAAAAACTTTTGATGTATCTACCATACTCTAAAAGACCATGAATATTGTCAAAGAATGTAATAAAGATTTGCTTAGAATGATGACAACATTTAATCGTAATAACACATTTACCAGCGTTTTGGGTATATTATTACAAAATTTTATGGAGCCTAACCCAATTCTAAGAAAACCTGTAATATTGTCTTAAAATGAAAACTACGATTGTTAGAATGTGAAACATTAATCGCTATATAGTACAAGTATCTTTTGCGTTTTTGGTATATTTATAAAAACTTTAGTGTATCTAAATCAATACTTAAAAAAGCATGTAATATTGTCTTACAGATGAATAACTACGATTTGCTTAAGAATGAAACATTCAATTCACTATATAGAACATGTTACCATTTGTCGTTTTTGGAAATTATATAAACTTTAGTTGTATACTCATCAATATGCTAGAGAAATGAACTAATTGTCCTTAAAGAATGTAATAACACATTTGCTTAAGAATATGACAACAGTTATTCGAATAGAAATGTACCATTGTCGTTTTGGATTATTATTACAAAACTTTTGAGGGTTCTTCACCATATTCTAAAGTAACATGATAATTGTCTTACAAGATTTAATATACGATTTAAAAATGATGACAAATTATAGCTATATAAACACATTTACTCATTTGTCGTTTTTTTGGATAATTTTAAAAACTTTTATTTATCTAATCAATACTCTAAAAACCATGAACTAAATTTCCTAAAGAAGTAATAACAAAGATTTGCTAAAATATGAAAGTTAATTCGCTAATAGAACCCTGTTCCATTGTCGTTTTTTTTTATTAAAACTTTGAGGTTGCTACCCAATACTCTAAAATACCATGAATATTGTCTTACAGATTAATTACGATTTGTTAAGAATTACAACTTAATTACTATAAAACACATTTTCTCATTTGTGTTTTTGGATATTTATTAAAACTTTTATTTCCTAAAAATTTTTTAGAATACCTTAATAATTTTCCTAAAGAATTTAAAAACACGATTGTTAA
The DNA here is from genome assembly GCA_029891345.1 of Dryococelus australis. Classification (NCBI taxonomy): domain Eukaryota; kingdom Metazoa; phylum Arthropoda; class Insecta; order Phasmatodea; family Phasmatidae; genus Dryococelus; species Dryococelus australis. Next base: position 4,738 of record JARBHB010000227.1, read on the forward strand.
AAAGACAACAGTTCAATCAGTATATAGACACATGTTCTCATTGTCTTTTTGGTTTTTATTACAAAATTTGTGGTTGCAAACCCCAAAACTCAAAATACGATTAATAATTGTCCTTACAAAATGTAATAACTACGATTTGCTTAAGTGTGACACATTATTGCTAATAAAACATTACTCATTTGTCGTTTTGGTTAATTATAAAACTTTGATGTATCTACATCAAACCTAGAAAACGCATGTAAAATTGTCTTACAGATGTATAACTACTTTGCTTAAGAAGATGAAACGTTCAATAGCTATATAGAACAATGTTACCATTTGTCGTTTTGGATTATTTATAAAAAATTTGAGTGTTTCACTCATACTCTAGAAGACCATACAATGCCTTAAAGATGTAAAACATTTTAGAATATAACAGTTAATTCCTATATAGAACACATGTCTATTTGTTTTTTGGAAATTATTAAAACTTTATTGTATCCTAAATCAATACTCAAGAAAACCTGAACAATGTCTTAAGGGAATGTAATAAAACATTGTTAAGAATATGACAACATTAATTCGCTAATAGACACTGTTCATTCGTTTTTGGATATATTATTTAAAACTTTTGATGTTGCTCCCAAACTCTAAAAGTACGCAGTAAAATTTCTTACAAGATGTATAACTACTTTGCTTAAGAATGATGAAACATTATTCCTATATAAAACATTTACTCATTTGTCGTTTTGGGTTATTTATTAAAAATTTGACTGTATCCCACTCATCTTAAGAATACATGTAACAATTTCTAAAAATGAATACACGATTGCAAAAAGATGACAAAATTCAATCAGCTATATAAACACATGTTCTCATTTCTTTTGGTATATTATTAAAACTTTTATGTACTACAATCAAACTCTAAGAAAACCTGAACAATTTCTTAAAGATGAATAAACGATTTGTTAAATGATGAAACATTCATTTCGCTATATAGAACCATTTACTCATTGTCGTTTTTGGATTATTTATTAAAACTTTGGTTTTCACACTCAAATTCTAAATACCATGAATTATGTCCTTACAAGATTTAATTACATTGAAGAAGAGAAAAGTTCATTACTATAAGAACACATGTTCTCATTTTGTTTTGGGTATATTTATTAAAACTTTTGGGTTATCCTACCTCAATACTCAAGAATCCTGAATATTGTCTACAAATGTATACACGATTTGTTAAGAAATGACAACAGTTCATCAGCTATATAGAACCCCATTATCATTGTCGTTTTTGGATTATTTATTAAAACTTTATTATCCTCATCAAATTCTAAGAATACCATGTAAATTGTCTTCAGATAATACTACATTGCTAAGAATGATGAAACAGTTCAATCAGCTATATAGAAACATGTTAATTTGTCGTTTAGGATATATTTAAAAAACTTTTGAATTGTACTACGAAAACTCTAAAAACCATGTAACTAATTGTTTCAAGATGATAATACATTGCTAAGAATGAGAAACAGTCAATTCGCTATATGAAAAATGTTACTCATTGTCGTTTGGAATTTTATTAAAACTTTGGGGTTCACACCAATACTTAAAGAACATGACTAATTGTCCTTACAAATGTAACTACGATTTTAAATGATGCAATTCAATTCAGCATATAGACACATTACCATTTCGTTTTGTTTATTACAAACTTTGAGGTTGCTACCCAATACTTCTAAAAACCTGATAATTGTCCTTACAAGATGTAATTACTTTGTTAAGATGATGACAACATTAATTCCATATAAACACATTTACATTGTCGTTTTTGGATTTTATAAAAACTTTATTTAATTTCATCAATACTCTAAAAAACCATGAATAATGTCCTAAAAATTAATAACAGATTTGCTAAGAATGATGACAACAGTTTATTCGCTAAAACCCTGTACCTTGTCGTTTTGGTAATTTTAAAAATTTTATGGATCCACCCAATATTTTAAAATCGATGTAATATTGTCTTACAGATGAATAACAGATTGCTAAGAAGATGAAAAGTTCAATTCAATATAGACACATTACTCATTTCGTTTTGGTTATTATTAAAACTTTGAATGTGCTACCCATACTCTAAAATACCCTGAAAATTGTCCTTACAAAATGAAAACTTTTTTTTTTTTTTTTTTTTTTTTTTTTTTTTTTTTTTTTTTTTTTTTTTTTTTTTTTTTTTTTTTTTTAAAAAAAAAAAAAAAAAAAAAAAAAAAAAAAAAAAAAAAAAAAAAAAAAAAAAAAAAAAAAAAAAAAAAAAAAAAAAAAAAAAAAAAAAAAAAAAAAAAAAAATGTTACCATTTGTCGTTTTAAGGGTTATTTATTTTCAAACTTTTTAATTGTATGCCACGAAAACAACTTCTTAGAAATAACTGTAAAAATATTGTTTTACAAAAATTTCAATAACTAGATTTGCTTAAGAATGAAGACAACAGTTCAATTCGGCTATATAGAACAATTGTTACTCATTTGGTTTTTGGGGGTATATTTATTTCAAAAAATTTTGATGGTATTCCGACACATCAAAACTTTAAGAAATACGAATGTAACTAAATTTTCCTTACAGAATGCAATAACTACGTTCGTCAAAAAGGATGACAATAGTTCAATTGGTTATAGAAACATGTATCTCTTTAGTTTTTGGGGTTTTATTTTTTACAAAACTTTTGACTGGATGCCCACACATCAATATTTTAAGAAAAAGCCCGTAACTAATTGTCCTTACAAGAATGTAAAAATACTTTGTTAAGAATGTGAAAAACGTTCAATTCAGCTATATAGAACACATTTTTTCATTTGTCGTTTTTTTTTTGGGAAGTATTTCTATAAACTTTTAGTTTAAAACCTACACTCAATTTTTCTAAAAAGTACGATGAAATAAAATGCCCTTTCAAGAATTTTAAAAACTCGTTTGCTTAAGAATGTGACAAAAAGTTCAAATTTAGATTAGTACCGTATCTATTTGTCGTTTTTGGGTTTATTTATTATAAAACTTTTGGTGGTATGCCTTTCACTTCAATATCTCTAAAAAGTACGCATGTAATATTTTCAATCAAGTTTTTAATACCTACGATTGCTTAAGAAAGATGACAACGTTCAAAACTGCTATATAGAAACACATGTTACTCATTTGTCGTTTTTGGGGTATATTTATTACAAACTTTTGAATGGGAAGCCATACAATCAAACTTCTTTAAAAAATACCATGTAACTAATTGTTCTTCAAGAATTAATAACTCGATTGCTTAAGAATGATGAAAACAGTTTAATTCAGCTATATAGAAAACATGTTACTCATTTGTCGTTTTTGGATTATTTTGTATTAAACTTTTGAGTTGTATACATTACACTACAATACTTTCTTAGAAGAACGATGTAATTATTGTCCTTACAAGAATGTAATACTACCATTTGCTTAAGAATGATGACAACAGTTCAATTCGCTATATAGAACACATGTTACCCATTTGTCGTTTTTTGGATTATTTATTATAAAACTTTTGAGTTGTATACTACAATTCAATACTGCTAAGAAGAACCCATGCAACTTTAAATTTTCCTTAAAAGAATGTAATAAAACGATTTGCTTAAGAATTTATGGGCAACGTTTAATTCTGCTAAATTTGACCACATGTTAACATTCGTCGTTTTGGATTATTTATTACAAAACTTTTGGGCTGGTTGCTTACCCCAATACTTCTATAAAGTACGCATGTAAATAATTGTCCCTTTCAAGAATGTAATAACTACGATTTGCTTTAAGAATGATGACAACAATTTAATTCAGCTTTATAAAAATCACATTTTATCTCATTTGTCGTTTTTGGGATATATTTATTCAAAACCTTTTTACTGGTATGCTATTCATCAATACTTCTAAGGGAAATACCCCATGTAACTAATTGTCCTTACAAGAATGTAATAACTAAAGATTTGCTTAAGAATGATGCAAAAGTTCAATTCAGCTATATAGACACATGTATCTCATTTTAGGATTTTATTTATTACAAAAATTTTGAATTGTGCCTACCCAATACTTCTAAAAGTACCATGTAAATAATTGTTCCTTACAAGAATTGAATAATTACGATTTGCTTAAGAAGTGAAACATTAATTACTATATAAACACATTTACTATTTGTGTTTTTGGGAATATTTATTAAAAAAATTTTATGTATCCTTCATTTTATACTTCAAAATACCATGAAAAATTGCCTTACAAAAATTAATAACACGATTTGGTTTAAAAATATGCAACAGTTCAAATTCAGCTATTAGAAACATGTTTTCTCATTTGTCGTTTTGGGGGTTATTTTTTTAAAAAAATTTTTATTTATCCCATCAAATTAAGAAAACCCTGTAAAATTGTCCCTTTCAAGAAAGAATAACTACATTTGCTTAAAAATGATGAAAAAAGTTCAATTTTTGCTATATAGAACACATGTTATCATTTTGTTTTTTTGGGGTTATTTATTTAAAAAAATTTTGATTTTACCAATCAAATTTAAGAAAACATGAATAATTTTCCTTAAAGAATGAAAATCGATTTGCTTAAGAAGTGACAAAATTAAATTTGGGTAAATAGCACAGTTCCATTTTTCGTTTTTGGGTATATTTTTAAAAAACTTTTGACTGGGGCTACCCTACTTCTAAGTACGCAGTAAATAATTGTCCCTTTAAAAAAGAATAAACTACGATTTGTTAAAATGATGAAAATTTAATTCGTTTAAAAAGAAATGTTTCCCTTTGTCGTTTTTGGGGTTTTATTTAAATTAAAAAATTTTGATGGGGGTTTTTCCCAATATTTAAAAGACGCTGTAAATTTTGTCTTCAGAATGTAATAAACTACATTGCTTAAGAATGAGACAACTTAATTGTTATAAACACATTTACCATTTGTCGTTTTTGGGGTAATTTTTTTACAAAAATTTTGAATGGGAGCCCAACCCCTTAACTTTAAAATACCATGTAATAATTTTCTTCAAGAAAGAATAATTTCGATTGTTTTTAAAAATGATGGGAAAAAATTAATTCAGCTTTTATAGAAAAATGTTTCTTTGTCGTTTTTGGGTTTATTTATATAAAATTTTAGTGGGTTCCTACATTCAAACCTAAAAAGAGATGTAAATATTTTTCTTACAAGATTTTAATAACTAGATTTGTTAAGTGTGAAACAGTTCAATTCAGCTTATAGAAAACATGTTATCATTGTGTTTTTGGGGTTATTTTAAAAACTTTTAGTTGTTAACTCATCAAAAATTCTTAGAAGAACCCTGATTAATTGTCTTACAAGAATTAATTTCCCTTTTTTAAGAATATGAAAACGTTCAATTAGTTAAAAGAAAAATGTTACTCATTGTCGTTTTTGGTTTATTTATTAAAAACTTTTGGGGTGTTTTAATTCAATATTCTAAGAGAACCATGCACTAATTGTCCTTAAAGATTTTTAATTTTAGATTTGTTTTAAAAATGTGACAAAAGTTTAAATTTGTAATGAAAACTGTTACCATTTTTTTCGTTTTTTTTGGGTATATTTATTAAAAAACTTTTGATGGGTTCCTACCCAATACTTCTTTAAAAACCATGAATAATTGTCCTTAAAAATGTAATAACAAAGATTTCTTAAGAATGATGAAATTCAATTCGTAAATAGAACATGTTACCATTGGTTTTTATTATTTATTTTAAAAACTTTTGAGGTTGCCTTCCCAAAATACTTTTAAAAATACCATGAATTTAATTTTCCTTACAAGAAAGTAATTAGATTTGTTTTAAAAATGATGGCAAAAATTAATTCCTATATAAACAATTTTTATTGTTTTTTGGGTTAAATTTTTTAAAAAATTTTAGGGTTTTTTAAAATTTTAATTTCTTCTAAGAATCATGAAACTAATTGTCCTTACAAGAATGAATAAAAATTTTTTAAGAAAATGACAAAAAGTTCAATTCAGTATTAGAAAAACTTTATATTTTTCGTTTTTGGGATATTTTTAAAAAATTTTTTTGTATCCAAAAACCCAATACCTTAAAAACGCTGTAAATAATTGCCTTACAAGAATGTAATAACTACATTTGTTAAAAATGTGAAAAAAATTAATTTAGCTATATAAACACATTTATCATTTTTCGTTTTTTTGGGTTATTTATTAAAAACTTTTGAGGGTTTTCCTAAATTTAATACTTCTAAAAAAAACCTGAAATAATTTCCTTAAAGAATTGTAATTTAAAAGATTTGTTAAGAATGATGCAACATTAATTTGCTAATAGAAAACCCTGTTTCCTTTGTGTTTTTGGTTATATTTTTTAAAACTTTTTATTTTTTTTTACCCCAAAACTCTTTAAAACCATGAATAATTGTCCCTTCAAGAATTAATAATCATTTGCTTTAAAAATTGAAACATTTAAATTTAGCTATATAGACACATGTTCTATTTGCGTTTTTTGGGGGATATTTATTAAAAACTTTTGAGTTGTATCCTACATTTAAAACTTAAGAAGACCAAGAAAAAAATTTTTTCTTAAAGATTTTAATAACGATTTGCTTAAGAATGTTGAAAACAGTTAAATTTGCTATTAGAAACATGTTACCATTTGCGTTTTGGGGTTATTTATTTTCAAAACTTTTAGGGGTTCTACCCAAATTTTTTAAAGAATGAAATAAATTTTCCTTACAAGATGTAATTCATTTGTTAAGAATGTGACAACAAATTTTAAATTTACTATATAAAACTTTTCTCTTTGTGTTTTGGTTTTTATTAAAAAATTTTTGGTTCCTAAATTTAATATTTTAAGAAAAAACCATGAACTAAATTTCCTTACAAAAATTTTTAACACGATTTTTAGGAATATGACAACAGTTCAAATTTGCTTTTGAAAAATTTACTCATTTGTGTTTTTGGGGTATTTTATTAAAAAATTTTGGTGTTTTCCTCAATTCAAAACTCTAAAAAGAACCAGAAAAATTGTCCCTTTAAAAAAATTTAATAAAACGATTTGTTAAAAAATGATAAAACTTTTTAAACGTTTAAAAAGACACAGTTACCATTTGTCGTTTTTAATTTTTTTTATTCAAAAATTTAGGGTTTCTACCCCAAACTTTAAAATACCTGACAAAAATTGTCCCTTTAAAAATTTTAATTACGATTTGTTAAGAAAGATGACAACAATTATTGCATATAAACACATTTATCATTTGTGTTTTTGGGATATATTTATTAAAACTTTTGATGTTTCCACAATCAATATCAAGAAAAACCATGAAAAATAATTGTCCTTTCAAGAAAGAATAACACGATTTGTTTAAGAAAATGAAAAGTTCAATTTAGTATATAGAACACATGTTCTCATTTTCTTTTTTTGGGTTAAATTTTTTACAAAACTTTTGTGGTTTTCCTCACTTTAATACTTCTAGAATCGCGTAAAAATTGTCCTTACAAGAATGTAAAACTACCTTTGCTTAAAAAATGTGACACGTTCAAACAGTATATAGAAAACATTTTCTCATTTGTGTTTTGGGGTTTTTTTTATAAAACTTTTGATTTATCCTACATTTAAACCTAAAAAAGACCAAAGTAAAAAAATTTTTCTTACAAGATTTAATAACTCGATTTTCTTTTGAATGATGAACAGTTTAATTCGTATATAGAAAAATGTTTCATTGTCGTTTTTTTGGTTTTTTTTTTTAAAAAATTTTTTAGGGGTTCACACTTTTAATACTTTTAAAAAAATACCATGAAATAATTGCTTACAAGAGAAAAAATTTTTCGATTTTTTAAGAAGATGAAAAAGTTCAAATTTAGTTATAGAAACCTGTACTATTTTTGGGTTTTTTGGTTATTTAATTTTTAAAACTTTTGTTTTTTATCCTAATCAATATCAAAAAAACCTGAATAATTGTCCTTACAAGATGTAATAACACATTTGTTAAGAATTATGACACAGTTCAATTCGTATATAGAACAATTTTATCATTTTTCGTTTTTGGGGGTTATTATTTAAAAAACTTTAGTTTTCTTCCTTCTACTTTAAAAAATACCCTGAAAAATTTTCCTTACAAGAATTTAATTTTAAGATTTGTTAAGAATGATGAAAAAGTTCATTCGCTATATGAAAAACCCGTTTCTCTTTGCGTTTTGGGTTATTTTTAAAAACTTTTGATTGATCCTACATCAAATTTAAGAAACCATGTAATAAATTTTTCTTACAAGAATTTTTAAAAACTACATTTGCTTAAGAAAATGAAACGTTTAATTCGTATATAGAACAATGTTACTTTTGGTTTTGGATTTTTTTATTCAAAATTTTGGGTGGGGGGGTTCAACTTTAATATTTTAAGAATACCCATGAAACTAATTGTCCTTCAAGATTTTAATTTACATTTGTTTTTGAAGGTGACAAAAATTCAATTCAGCTATATAGAAACATGTTTTTTTTTTTGTTTTTGGTTTATTTATTTTAAAAAATTTTAGGTATTTCCCAATTTAATCCCAAAAAAACCCTGAACTTAAATTTTCCTTAAAGATGTAATAAAACGATTTGTTAAGAATATGCAACAGTTCAATTGGGTATATAGAAAAATGTTATCTTTGTCTTTTTTTGGGTTATTTATTTCAAAATTTTGTGTTTTGCCTTTTTCAATATTCTAAGAATACGCGTAACAAAATTTTCCTTACAGAATGATAACTACTTTTTCTTAAGAAGATGACAAAATTCAAACAGTTATAGAACACTGTTTCTCATTTTTTTTGTTTTTGGGGATATTTATTAAAAACTTTTTTTATTGTATGCCCACCCCAAACCTTTTAAATTCCAGTAAATAATTTTTCTTACAAGAATGAATAACTACGTTTGTTTAAAAATGATGAAACTTTAATTGCTATAAAACAATTTACTCATTTTTCGTTTTTTTGGGTTTAAATTTTTTCAAAACTTTTGAGGTTCAACTCAAAACTTCTAAGAAATACCCTGAATAATTGCTTACAAAAATGAATTTCGATTGTTTTTGAAGATGACAAAAGTTTTTTTCGCTTATAGAAAAACATTTATTCTTTGTTTTTTGGGTATATTTATTTAAAAAATTTTGAGGGATCTACCCATTCTTCTTAAAAAAGCTGTAATAAATTTTCCCCTTTCAAGAAGTAAAAACTTCTTTGCTTAAGAAAGATGACAAAAATTCAAAATTTAGCTATATAGAAACATTTTACCATTTGTCGTTTTTTGGATTATTTATTTTAAAAAATTTTTTTTATCTACCAAAATTTTAAAAGACCATTAATAATGTCCAAAAAGAAATTAAAAAAACGATTTGTTAAAAATGTGACAAAAATTTTAAATTTGCTAATAACACATGTTTTTTTTTTTTTTTTTTTTGGGTATATTTATTAAAACTTTTGATGGTTGGAAACCCCAAAATTTTTAAAATACGCATGTAAATATTTTTCCTTTCAAAATGTAATAACTACGATTTGCTTAAGATGATGCACATTAATTCGCTTATAAACACATTTACTCATTTGTCTTTTTGGGGTATATTTATTTCAAAAATTTTTTATGTAACTAAACAAATTCAAGAAATACAATGTAACTAAAATTTTCTTTCAAAAATGCAATAATTCGTTGCTAGGGGATGAAATGTTTTAATTAGCTATATGAAAATGTTTCATTTTCGTTTTGGTTTATTTTAAATTAAAAAATTTTGATGGGATCCTAACTCAAATTTAAAAAAAGCCTGTAAAAATTTTTCCTTTTCAAGTGAATAACTACATTTCTTAAGAAGATGACAACGTTCCCCAAATTTGTATATAGAACACATTTACAATTGTCGTTTTTTTGGATATATTTATTAAAACTTTTGATTTTTTACCCCAATTATTCTAAAAGACCATGAATAATTTTCCTTAAAGAATTTAAAAACCGATTTGCTTAAGAAGATGACAAAATTTAATTCGCTAATAAAACATTTCCATTTTTTTTTTCGTTTTTGGTATATTTATTTAAAAAATTTTGATGGGTTTCTAACCAATATTCTAAAAATACCATGTAAAATTGTCTTAAGAATTTTAATACTTCGATTTGCTTAAGAATGAGAAAAATTAATTCAGCTATATAAAAATTTTACTCTTTTGTCTTTTTGGGTAATTTAAATTAAAAAATTTTTTTTGGGATCAACTTCAATACTTCAAAAAAAACGCATGAACTAAATTTTCTTACAAAAATGTAATAACTACCATTTTTCTTTTTGAATGGACACGTTCAATTCAGCTATATAGAAAAAATGTTTCTCATTGTCGTTTTTGGGATATATTTATTAAAAACTTTTGATTGTATGCTAAACCCCAATACTTCTTAAAGACGCATGTAATAATTTTTCCTTACAAGAATTAATAACTACGATTTGCTTAAGAATGATGACAACAATTTAATTTTAGCTATATAATCACATGTTACTCATTGTCGTTTTGGGGTTATATTTATTACAAACTTTTGATGGTATGCTTACACTCAATACTTCTAAGAAGTAAAGCATGAATAATTTTTCCTTACAAGATGTAATAACTACGATTTGCTTAAAAATGATGACAACAGTTAATTCAGCTAAATAGACACATGTTCTCATTTGTGTTTTGGGTTTTATTTATTAAAACTTTTGATGGTATCCTACACCAATACTTCTAAAATACGATGTAATAATTGTCCTTACAAAATGTAATAACTACATTTGCTTAAGAATGATGAAACATTCAAATTCAGCTATATAGAAACACATGTTAACTCATTTGTCGTTTAGGAATTTTTTATTAAAAAACTTTTGATTAAACCTACCCAAACTTTAAGAAAACCATGTAAATAAATTCCTACAAGAATGAATAATACGATTTGCTTAAGAAAGTGAAACATTAATTCAGCTTTATAAAACATTTATTTATTTGTCGTTTTTGGGTATATTATTTTAAAAAATTTGAGTTTTTATCTCATTCTTTAAAAAACGCATGAATAAATTTTCCTTTCAAAAGAATAAACTACGATTTTCTTAAGAATGATGACAACTTCAATGTATATAAACCTGTTTTTCATTGTCGTTTTTTGGTTATTTATTCAAAAAATTTTTGATGGTTTAAAAATCAAACTTCTAAAAAACCAAAGTTAATTTTTCCTTAAAGAAATGAATTTACGATTGTTTTTGGGAAAAGAAAAAAGTTCAATTTAGCTTAAGAAACAAGTTTTCTCATTTTCGTTTTTGGGATTATTTATTAAAAACTTTTGGGGTTTTTACCCCAATATTCTAAAAAAACCTGTAATAATGTCCTTAAAGAAGAATAACCGATTTGCTTAAGAATGATTGACAACATTTTTTTTCGGTAAAAACCATTTTACATTTGTCGTTTTTTTGGGGTAATTTATTACAAAACTTTTTACTGGAGTTTCCCCAATACTTTTAAAGTACGCATGTAATAATTGTCTTACAAGAAAAGTAAAAACTCGATTTGCTTAAAAATGTGAAAAAATTAATTTAGTATTAAAAACATTTACTCATTTGTCGTTTTGGATATATTTATTTTAAAAAATTTTATGGTATCTTTCCCCAATACTTTAAAAAACGAATTTTTAAAATTTTTTTACAAAAAGAAAACTACATTTGCTAAGAAGATGACAAATTAATTCAGCTATAAAAAACATTTACTATTTTTTTTTGGGTTTATTTTTACAAAAATTTTTAAGGGTTTCCCTTTAAAATCAATACTTCTAAGAAAATCCAGTAACTAATTTCCCACAAGGGTGTAAAAAATTCGATTTTTTAAGAATGATACAACAGTTTAAATTTTAGCTATATAGAACACATTTACCATTTTTTGTTTTTTGGGGTTTTTAAATAAAACTTTTTGGGTTTATACCAAATTTTAATACTCTAAGAAAAACCCCTGAAAATTGTCCTTAAAAAGAATTTTAAAAAACATTTGTTAAAAAAGATGACAACAGTTAATTTCCCAAATAGACACATGTTTCCATTTGTCGTTTTTGGGATATATTTATTAAAAACTTTTGACTGGTATCCACCCCAATACTTCAAAAAACGATGAAATAATTGTCCCTTACAAGAATTTAATAATACGATTTTTTAAGAAGATGAAAAAATTTAATTCACTATATAAACACAATTTTTCTCATTTTTCGTTTTTGGGGTTTTTATTAAAAACTTTTGATGGGACCCAACATCAAAACTTTTTAAGAAATCGCTGAATAATTGTCTTCAAGAATGTAATAACTACATTTGTTAAAAATGTGAAAAGTTCAATTCAGTATTGAAACATTTTATATTTGTTTTTTGGGTTTATTTATTAAAATTTTAGGTTTCCTACACCAAAATTCTAAAAGAAAGATGTAATAATTTTCCTTACAAAATTTTAATAACTAATTTGCTTTAAAAATGATGACAATTCAAACACAAAGAACAGACCGCTTTTTGGGTTTTAAAAAAAAAAAACTTTTAGGAGTACACTTCAAACCCCAAGAAAATTTCCGCAGAAAAAAGTCAAAAAAGATTTTAAAAAAACAAAAAAAGAAAAACAGTTCAATTCAGTATATAGAAACGTTACTCCTTTTTGTTTTTTGGATTGTATTTATTACAAAAATTTTTAGATTTTGCTTACCTTCAATCTTTTGAAGTACCATGCCCCAATTTCCCCTTTCAAGATTGTAATGGGACGTTTTTTAAAAATGATGACAACAGTTCAATTTACTTATAGAACACATTTACAAATTTTTTGTTTTTGGAAAATTTTTTTTAAAAACTTTTTAGTTTTTATACCCCACAATTCAATACTGCCAAGAAAAACCCATCAAATAATTTCCTTAAAGAATGTAATAAAAAGATTTGTTTTAAAAATTTGAAACAGTTTATTCAGCTAATAAAAACCATGTTACCTTGTCGTTTTTTTGGGATATATTTTTTTACAAAACTTTTTACGTATGCCCCCCCAATCTTCTAAAAGAGCAGTAAAAATTTCCTTCCCAAAAATTAAAACTACGATTTGCTTAAAAATGATACATTAATAAGCTTTAAACACATTTTTTTCCCTTTGTCGTTTTGGAAATTTTTTTACAAACTTTTGAATTTTATGCCCAAAATCAAACTTCTAAAAATACCATGTAACAATTGTTTTTTTACAAGAATGAATAACTACGTTTGCTTAAGAATGATGACAACAGTTCAATTCGTATATAGAAAACAAGTTATCATTTGCTTTTTGGATTTTTTATTCAAAACTTTTATGGTATTCCACCCAATATTCTAAAATACGATGAATAAAATTTTCCTTACAAAAGAATAATACGATTTGCTTAAGAAAAAGACAAAATTAATTTAGCTATATAAACAATTATCTATTTTCGTTTTGGGTTATTTATTTAAAAAATTTGATTTATGCCTTAATCAATATTTTTAAAAATACGCTGTAATAATTGTCCTTACAAGATGAAAAAAACCTTTTCGAATT